>JBCEWB010609640.1:15000-18000 GCA_039654565.1 Peronia peronii
TGTTTCACAACACTTACGGAAAATCTTTGTTTCTTAAAATAGCCCAATATTCTATGTATTAGCTTTTCTTACAAACCAGGAACAGGAAATTTCATCTAGTTTTGTCCCATAGACATACTTTTACAAATTTACTAGACTCGGCATGTCTCGTGATGATCCTTGGAAGTTATGGACTGAATTGACCGAGGCGTACGTAGCCTAACTACGGGACCCGACCGGACTCGATTGTTATTTACGTCTTTCAACCTCCTGCGAGTTGTTATCTCGGACCAGACTCTGAGAAGAAACGCATATAGCGAAAAAAAAAAAAAAAACCAAACAAACGAATTAACTAGAGACATGAGGTGTATAAGAAATATAGTACTAAAACTCTTCGCTGTGAGTAACAGATTTAATACATTTAAAGCCTATTGAATCTACATGCCCTCCAAATAATACAGATAGTGTATGATTGAATTATGGGAAAATAAATAAATAAATAGATAAATAAATAAATAAATGGTAACAGTTGATGAGAAAAGAGGACTTCAGTAGGCCTACTGAAATTTACCATAGATTAGGCCTGATGCTGATAAGTGAATCAGTCGAGAGAAGGAAGGCAAGCAAGAAGGAAAGGAAAAATGGACGATTTAAAACATAAGAGATGAAGAAGAAACAGAAGAAAGTCAAATTATTTGAGCTGTAAATGTGTGAATAGAAAACAAATGAGATACTACTATAGAAAAAAGTACACAAAGGAAGAAAACAAAATTGACATAGATACAGTTCAACATGAAGAAACAACATTTGCTTTTAGTGTTAGATGTAGCAGATGTAATGCTTGCGTACACATATAACCTTGGACACTATAAAATTGCAAGGAGATGGAGAAAGAGTTTAGGTGTCAGAAAATCGCATATTGTTGTTTGAAGTTTTAGATTAGCTGCTTTTTTTCATGTTCAGTCTATGGTAAGGTCTCCAGGTCGAAGTTCCGTTGTAACAGATCATCCTGAAGAATGTGCACGTGTTTAAGTCCTTTAAGCATTTTTTTTTCTTCGGTCTCTCCTCGTTTTTCTTCCATTTCTTTTGTCAAGAGAGCAACATTTTCTTTTGTGGCTGTCAATTGTCAATTCACTCAGCACCATTGAGAGATAAGTATGGAAAGATCAAGTAGGATGAGAAAAAGAATGCTCATTTTGCTCCGTTTTTCACACTGAATGAAAGCAAAGCTTGAAAAAGGTAGCCTATCTCCTCGCAAACACGCTTGTTCGTCTGCTGGTTTCTGTGCTAGATATGTATGAAACATTCTGGGCACAGCATCCTCTCTAAATCGTTGTATCTTCAGTCCTTAGTAAAAATCTGTATTTAAAAAATAAGCACTGCAACTTTGTAAGTCTATCTGAATTTAGCTGCAAACAATCAACAAGGAGAAAAAAAAATGGGTCATCTTGCTACCCGATAAAATCCCATGCACTTTTCAACTGAGGTGGTGAAGGTTCAAATCTGACTACAATTGACTACATTCTTTTTTTTTATTTTATTCTTCTTCCCGCTGCTGTCTCTTGTTGTCTGTCCACACACTTCTCCAATCATCCCTTATCCCTAAATGCTGTAAGCCTACAATAAAATATAATTTTGGATATAAGTTAGAGATCGTTTAGGCCTAGCTCCTAAATCTAAGACGAATATGTTAATTTAAACTGTGTCAATCTTTGAATCTGTCAATGCCAAATCGGGTTGTATTACAGAGGAGAAAACTCGGCTGGCTACAGTCAGTGGAGTAGGCTGGGCTCGATGGGTCCTTAACTCTTTTGCGTAAATCATCCATGTTTTCTTTTCTTACATCTCACTTCCTTGACTTCACTCTTTCGACTGATTCACTGATTATCATCAGGCCTAATGTGTTGTAAATTTCCCTTAGTCCCCTATTCATATCAACTGTCACCATTTACTTTTTTCCTACATAGTATACTCATTAACACTACTGTTACTGTTAGGAGAGCATCTAGGTTCATTGGCCTTTTAAGTTTATTAAGTCTGTCACCCATAACGAAGAGTTTTAGTGCTGAATTTCCCACCCATCCCGTGTATGTAACTTATTTTTTTTATTCCTGCTTTCTTCCATAATCCATGTGCGTCTGTGGTACCTGACTTGGAGCACCGACGCTCTGTTCAAATTGGGCCAGAAGTTGGGTTGCGCGCCGGCTCTATTTAATAGTATGTCTATGGTTCATCCCCTTTCCATCTCCTCTTTGAGATAATTTAGACTCATGTCTTTACCCTCTCTCCACTGAGAGGCACAAACAAAGAGAGGCACAACTTCCCCCACCCAATTTACATTTGCGGATTTAAAGACCGAATAAGTTGGGCGCAGAAAAGGGGAAAATGCATGAAGCTACAAACAGAAACTAGAAAGCAAGGATAAGAAGAGGAGGAAAGACGATGATTTGTAGTGGAGGAGGGAGAGAGAGAGATGATGCCGAGAAGAGAGGGAGGGGGGGGGGAGGTGTTAACAGGTGGAACACTGTCTTGGCCACAGTTATGGCCTTCATTGACGTCCTACTGATAGCCACTATCCTCCTGGGAATTTCCTCTTCATCCTTCAATTTGGCCCTCACCCCATCAGGGTGCGGTAGAACAATGGAGACATCTGTTTGAACACGCGGCCAGGAGATACGAGGACCATTTTGTTTGTTCACGGCTGTACTAAGTCTGAAGCCTATATTCTCCCCACTGTGCTGGGACTGAATTAGTGAACAATGATCAGTGTAGATGGATAATTGCCTAGTTCCGTCTCTGTGAAGTCCAGCAAAATAACATTCAACTCCATTCCCGCAGATATCAGAGATCAAGAAGTTTAAAGTAGATAAATAAACTCCGCTGCCATTGGTTCTCTCTCTATGTATACGAATACCTGTGTGCTTTCGGGCGCTACATATACATCTCTATCTATCTATCTATCTATCTATCTATCTATCTACTATCTATCTATCTATCTATCTATCTATCTATCTATCTATC
>JBCEWB010609751.1:0-17999 GCA_039654565.1 Peronia peronii
ATCTATCTATCTATCTATCTATCTATCTATCTATCTATCTATCTATCTATCTATCTATCTATCTATCTATCTACTTAACTACCTACCTAACTACCTACCTATCTACTAAGATACCTATTCAGTAGTATAACACGCATACAATACAACGCATGCAATAATCACAGGTAGGTTAAGTCATTTCTCAGAATATGAAATCTCACCTGGATAGCCTGTAACCACTCTTCTAGAGAGCCAGCATCTGCTAGAGGTCTATATCTGAAATGACAGAGAAAAGATGAGAAGACAGTTATCACCTGTCTGACAGCAGTGCACGGATTTGCTTTCCTTCCATTGAGCTACAGCGCTGTGAACGATTTCACTGCACTAAACTGGCAGGTAATCAGTAATAAAACACTGCATTGTTCTTGCTAGAGAGTTGCATTTTTCTTGCTTGTTATTTTCCCACAACTTCTCTGAGAAATCTGCCCAAACTTTTAGGATGATTACAGAGAAATCGTCCAAGTGGAACTGGTCCACCGCCAGACGGACCTGGTCACTGTGCCAGCCAGCGATATCTGACTTCTCTTTCCATAGGAATAAGACTGGTCAACAGACAGACAAATGGTCATATACTCATCTTGACAATAATTCAAATAAACATATCTAGCTGCGTTAACAGTGTGCTAAATCTGTTAATATTATTAAGGAGTTTCTCCCTTCTCTCTTCTTCTGTTCCATCCATCTTTCTCTCTTTCTCTCCCTCCATTCTCTTTCTTTGTATTCGTCCACCTCAATCTTTCTTTTCTATTGGGAAATCTTGACCTACCCACCCCCTCAATCTTTCTTTTCTATTGGGAAATCTTGACCTACCCACCCCCTCAAGCCTTCTTTTCTATTGGGAAATCTTGACCCCCCCCCCCTGCCTTTCCCTCCCATCGCTCTCTCTCTTTCTCTCTCATTTTCTCTCATTTCTTCACTACGTTCTTTCTCTCTCCCCCTCTCATCTCTTTTTCTCTCTCCCAGCCACTCTCTCTTCTAATATTCCAAATAATAATTAACCCTAATAAAACTACTCATACTGACTGCCTATTCTATAACTCCAACCCATACAATCAGAATTGTGACTAGTTAATCCGTCTATTGCCACTTTATCAGCATTGTAAGAGTTGTTTTCCTTGCTTTTGGGATTTGGAGAACTGGAGACTAATCATTATTACAGAAACCGATGATTCCAGAACGTTTCTGACCACTGACAGAATTATCCAGGTCATCCTCTGCGTCATGTCATTTCGGAGAAAAGAGTTACTTTCTCCTTGTTTATTTCTCGATGGTGAAGAAAGAGACAGGAGGAAGTGTCGTGGACATCTCTAAATGCTTTCATCTCGTCTAAAATAACAGCACTATCTTTTTGTCATTGACGCTCGATAGTTGTGATCTTTGATAACGCCACTCTCACCTTTGTCAATATTTAGTTTTTTAGTTTTCCGCCTTATATCCGTCCCTCTTCTATCTGCCAATCATTTGATGGAGTGGTGCTCTAAAGAAAGCCTTTAACATAAAAATACAGACCTCAGTAGATAGCGGTGTTGGTGCTGCTCTCACCAGTGAGTCCTTAGCAATGCCCTCACGGTTTCATGTTGGATATACATATTGTTTTCCTCCCCATAGACCGTTTTGCACACCCACACCATGTTACTGAGAGTGTTCTTACAAAACCAGCTCCTCTATCTTAGGATTTACCATTTTTTTCTGTCTAGACACTATGATGGGAGGAGTCTATTTCAAGAGCGACAAAAAACTAAAAATTATAGCAAATCTCTTTGCAAAAAGATCACAAAAATTCGGCAAAATGAATATTTTTTCGTGATGAGTAGGAACATATTGGTAGATAGGACAGTGGTCAATCTCATAAGAGCATAAGAGGGACAGTGATAATGACCAAAGACCGTGTCCTTGACAACAGTATCATCCCTGTGAGTGGACATGTCAATTTAGCGTGGTCTGCGTGTCCCAGTACAATCCTTGCCTAGCTGCCGCCCACAGAACAACCAGGAGGTCAATCGTGGTCACTACGTTGGCGGCAATTGTGGGCTTCTTTGATTATAAAACACGAGGTAGCTACAAAATTAACTCCCTAAAGCCCTTTAACCCTTTAACTACCAGGATTACAACTATGAGAATTTTGAGACATGAATTCAAGTATTTAGATTTAGTTGCTACAAAGTTCATCAAAGTAAATAAAAATATCGCTAGTGACAAAAATATTTGGATTTGAACAATTAGCAAAAACGTATTGGTTATAATGAAATGAGAATACATGTGTCCTGGCAGTGAAAGGGTTAAACAAAACACTATCACCACCATCACCACCACCACTTCCACCACCACCACCACAACCACCACCACCACCACCACCACCACCACAACAACAACAACAACAACAACAACAACAACAACAACAGCAACAACAACAACAACAAAACAACAACAACAAAACAACAACAACAACAAAACAACAACAACAAAACAATAACAACAATAGCAACAACAACAACAACAAAACAACAAGAACAAGAACAACAACAACAACAACAACAACAACAGATTTTTTAAAGCTGAAGATTCAAGAAAAGCTCATAAAAGCATTTTCAATCTACATGGCAAGAACCATAGCAGCCACAATGAACAGTTTACAATCCACAAAAATCACTTCACTCGCTGATTATTCAATATCCAACCAGCTTTAAGATACATATTTTCTGTCTAGCGCTGATTTTTTGAACATTATTTCCAAAACTAAGAAATTCCTTTGATGGCGATAAAGATTAAACTATAAACAATGATTATTGTGTTAGGCGAATGAGCAGTTAAGACATCCGTAGATAGTCAGTAGAATAGAAAATATACACAAACAATTCGCATTCATATAAAAATTGAGATCTGTAGAGAAATCTATCAAGTTTTCCTCAATTAGGGTGTGAAACATATTTTGTTGAAATTTTTCGAATATTTCGATAAATTTTTCAGATGCAATTCCAGATAACTCCTTACAACTGACAAATTTACAGTTCTTCACTGATTTAATAATTACTTCTTATAAGAAACTACAGTCGATGGCCTAATCAACGAACATTGAAAACTATTCACTGTCTGTGACAGAAACAAAATAATCTTGTAATCTGGTACTCTAATACATTACGTTACCGTGAAAAAAAGGGAAGTAACTGTGCATCGTGGACAAACCTGTGATAAGTGAACCATGGCACAATGTCTCTGTACGTGTTCCAGTCCAGTCCACATTCCTTTGCCTTCCTCCACAACTTAGCCTAAAAGGAAAAATAAAGTACCAGAAACTGTGTTTAAAAGTGCTTGTAGACAAAAAGGTACGGTTAAAAGCAAGGCTTTAGCAATGCAGATATGGAATGTCGCACAATTTGTTTCAGAATGAGAAATGCAATCTCTCTCTGAATAACAGCAACATTGGATTTGTGAAAGATGATGTCACATGTCTGGTAAACTAACCTGCACAAACCATTTTCTACTACATCACTCTATGTAACGACTATTGCTAACTAGTACGGAGCTCTCTTAACTGGCCCAGAAGTTAAGGCTTTGTTGTCGATCCTGGTAAACTTTAATAGCTGATCTCACGTCCATACCTCACGTCTTTTCTCCAGATCATTATTTCTATTGACAGAACAGCAGAATTACTTGTTTATGTGTGCAAGTTCTCATAGTTCATATCTCTCTGTAAGCAGAGCAGGCCAAGATTTCGTCATTTCTTGGCGCTTGTCTCAAAGCATTGCCTATATTTATCTCACTCGATTTGCATATAGTACATGATACAGAATACAAAAACTGTAAAGATGCTAACGAGATCTAACATATTGAACCAGATCTAATCCTTATTTTGTCATTGGACAGCATAGAAAAGTCACTTAAATGACCTTGTAAATGAAGGCAAACCTGGGGCCAAAAGGTAATCTCATTCAGGCTGAAATTACTATAACATCTGCCATGTCAAAAACTATTCAGCTCAAGTCCTAGGTTATCACTGCCTTATAGTCACAACTCCACCGGCATCAGATAGCAGAAAAAGAAAAAATCAAAACATTTCACCACAGGAGAGTCAATATCAATGGATATAAATCAAGCGTCAGATTTATTGGTCATATAGATAGCTCGGGAGGAACATGTCGGGCTTGTAAAATGGAACAGACATCTCACATGTACCTCATGGAAGTTACTGCTGAAAATAAAAAGATTGTAACAAATAGCCCGAGTTCTACTACATCTGAAATTATTCTACTGGATGTGGCAGAGAAACCTCAGTGCTATCACGGGAGGAAAAGAATCAAAACAATAACTAGTATCCAGTTTTGCTAAAACGGCAATGGCGAAAACAGCAGCAAAGCTTAAACCAGTCGCCAGGCAAGAACAGCATTATCAGAAGTAAAGATCAAACTGTTGCATGCATTGCTTCTCTTAGTATTTCTCAGCACATGTAAGTGCTGGACTCTCAGAGCAAAGTTACAGATAAGAATTATATCTCTAGAGATAAAAGGCATTGAAAGGCTACCTGGTGGCTTCTGTTAAAATTATGAACGAACAATAATTCAACCAGCATTTCAATGTTCAAGACCCTTTGATCACGGTCAAGGAAATGACTATAGAGATATCTGGGGAACTATCAAAAGACATTCTTCACGGGACATCGGCTGGAAGAGGAAGACAGTGCAAGATCAGAAGTAGATAGACAACATTACCGAGTGGACAAGATTGAAAGTTGCTTCCAAGTACACCCATCTCACCTGCAAAGATGGAATCGGATAATCAGATATTCAACATTGCAACTCCTCCACGACGAAGACAGGCTACAGGACCAATGAACTGTAATCAGTGTGTCGATACGACCAGTATACGGCACTTAACTTCTACATTATATGCTTACTTGAGTTGTTCTTTACGGAAACAATAGATGTAGATCGAGCATGAAGTTAAGAAAACTATTATCCTCAGTACAGAAATGCACATTTCTAAAGACTTCGACTATTTATTTATGTATTTATTACTTTATTCATCCATTAATTTATTTTATTTATCCATAAATTATTTATTTATTTATTTATTTCACATGTATGTTTCTTTCTTTGTGAATTAGCAGGCTGATAAATGTTGATTATAGATCACTAAAAAGGAAATCGCTAAACCATGAAGAGCCAATATGTGGCACATTGAGATATGAATTACTTATGACAGGACAGCAACAATCTGTTTTCAGATCTCGCCCTTTGAACAAGAGGTGTCTTAAAAATCATATTGCAAAAAGTACAGACAAGAAAACTCTCATTTAATGCAGACAACTTAATTTCTGTGAGACTTATCAGTTCAATCCAAAAACTGATTCATTTTGTGGTTGTCTTTAGGCGTCACCTGCTTTGGTGTTTCCCTTCATATCCAAAACAATCTACATTAAAGTCTTCTGTGAATTAATATACAGTACGTACGTAAATCCTTTCAATGAATGTTGCACAACACAGACCAAAGAAATGTCATTATTAATTTAGCAAATGCGTAATTTGAAGCCACTCCACCCCCCCCCCCCCAAAAAAAACGGACTGATATAGAACAATAGTATGGCCGTAGGCATGACATGTTTAGAAAAGCTAGATCTTAATGAATACAACGTCTGATGTTTTGTCAGGGATGGCCTCACTGAGCTATTACAGATGCTTCAAATCTGGTCATATGGTTGGAGATCCTCTAGGACAAAATCTCACACTTTACTTTTCATCCCAGATTTTGGCGTTTCTACTTCAAACTCAATATGAATTTTGATTGGTACAGAGTTCTCTCAGTTGTCTAGTTCAAGCATACAAAATTTCCCTTTCTTTGCCACGAAATTCCCAAATTCTCCATGGTCCAAATCTTGCACAATCACACCCTTGCTGGAGAACTCTCAAAACAGAGACCAATACTTGTCTTTACTGTTATGAACATTTTCCTTATGGATCTGAGAGAAGAAATATGAACTGAGCTCATTCTATGGCCTGGTTTACGTGGTGTAACATTCAGGCAATAGGTGAGATTAGTTATATCCTTTAGTTGAAGTGTCAAAGTAAACAACGTTTTTTTGTTCTATATTGTTTTTTTTTTTCAATAAGTAATCAACCTCTTTGAATCAAAAAGGCATTCCCTTCTTTATTGCCTTTGTTGTTGTTGTTGTTGCTTTGCTTTTTTTTTAAACAATGTTTTTTTCTTATTGTTGTACTTCTTCATTGGAGATCTTTCGGCTGAGGGATAAACGGCCAAAGACTGAAAACAAAACACAATGGAAACGAAAGCAGATCAATATTTTAAAGATGAACAGAACACTGACATAGTCTTGGCAGCAAGCATTTTGGACAGAATTATCAGCAATTAGAGAGAAAAGGGGAATGACACGGAGAACAGGACTATAATTATAATAGCAATGATATATTGTATGAAATCGACAGAAACATATCAGCAATGAAATTTATGTGACGAATGGACATAATCATACAAAAGATTAAGTAAGGCGTGTTAAAATAAGAGAGCAGTAGCTATAACACACAAACTTATAAAGACAATATTTCCTCTGACAAAAAAAGTTGAACCTGTTTTTAAAGCAAAACCTAATAATTTTATTAAAAGATTAAAAAAATCGTATAGATCCTAAACAAAGACAGTTTGATTTTACTAAAACCAAACATAATTACTGATGTCGACTGAAATAGTTACCGGTCCTTATGTATTTGGGAAAACATTTCTAAACAAAACAATGTCTTTCCAGACTGAAAAATATAAAAGCATGAAACAAGATTTTCATCAATGATAAATAATTTTTATGTCACATTGATTTTAAAATTATAATAATGATTAATTAGTCATATAAATTTTTAATTTCTAGGACAGTATTGGAACTTTAAATTATAACACTTTCCAATGCACTCGTAGACATTTTGCATGGAAATTTGCATAGACCACTCAGTTAAACTATGTTATCATGTATGTGTGTTTCCTTTCCGCGAATTTAGTGAAAGAAGGAAATAGAAATCGTTCAGCTTTTTTTCGTCTCACTTTCAGAAATATCAATCTTTCCCGAGTTTTTGTTCTGTAATACTTACGTAGCCAATGTCTGTGAGAGATCCCCGACTGACAGCTGCGTCTTTTGTCGACGAAGAGTGACACCAACTGTGGAAACTGTTATAGAGACCCAAACACCAGACATGAGCGCCGGCTGATCCTGGACAGGTGGCTGCGTTGTATACAAAAGCACCTGCTCTTACATGTGCAAAAGATTTAACTTCTTCAAATTGCCACAGACGTTCTGTCTTGATCCAGTCACCAATGGACACCTTTTTGCTCTGGCCATGCGGGTGAGATACAATGATAACCAAAGTGTCATTTGGATTATCACTGGAATATTTATCTTGAATTTGCCTGTTAACAGTTTCAAACTGAGCTATGCAATTCCTCAGTTGATGAGCCAGTTGAATATCACGGGTGTGACAGCATATGATGGTAAAATTTGTGCATTCGCCAAACCTATCAAATACCTTGAGGTCACCCAGCTGCCTTGTTTTCTCTCTGTCCTCATCATCATAGGACAAATAGCATGTAGTTCGCTCGGCTTCAGAATCGTCAAACACCACACGGGCGGCCGTGTGCATATAGATTGCCGCCCATGGGTGTTCAACATTGGATGAGTCATGGCATTCCCAGCACTCACAGCCACAACTATGTATTTTGACCTCAGATATCCAGCCAGTTCCATAGTTGATTTGACCTTTAGAACCTCGATACTGGTAAAACGGGAAACGCTGCGTCCGACCTTGATAAGTCTCAGGTCGATCTTTGCTGACACCCCTGACACACAGACAGACAGTGAGGTCTGCCAGAGTTTTAACCAGCTTGAGGAACAGGTCGTCTCTGTACTTTTCGTGAAGACGTTCTATAGTGAAGTTTTTAGCTTGGATGAACTTTCCATGCCCAGGATTTTTGCGACATGTTTTGTCACTTCCCTGAAGACGCCCCATACTTTTTAAAGAAAACGGCGCACCATTCCCTGCAAAAAAGAAGACGAAGAAGAAGACGTTTTGGCTGCCAAAAAAAAAAAAAAAATGTCGGTATTTGAGTGTCAAAAAGATCTCTAATGTTTTTTTTGAAAAAGATCTGCCATGTGTCTGCATTTCAAATCTGATAGTAATTACAGACAGAAGTTGAAGTGTATGTTTTGGCTTTGTTAACTTTATCCTGTACTTCCAAGAAGGAAAGCAATACAGTTGGGTTTGATTTGCGTGTTTGTTTGTTTATTTGTTTGTTTGTGTTTGTTTTCGCTCTAATGTTTACAGTAATGAACTGTTAACTTTATCTTGTACTTCCAAGAAGGAAAGCAATACAGTTGGATTTGATTTGCGTGTTTGTTTGTTTATTTGTTTGTTTGTGTTTGTTTTCGCTCTAATGTTTACAGTAATGAATAATTTTCTTTGAGCATGTGACGAATTTTTTTTCCTCAAGTAAAAGACATTTTTTTAACCATTCATTTAGATATTTTGCCAGTAATAAAAATTATATACTATGTCTGTTATAAGGTTATATAAAATCAGAGTGTTATAGCATACGAGGCAAAGCAGATATTACAGATCACTGAAAAAAAAATTGTTCAATCGCCAATCATCGTCCTGCGTATTTGTTGCATAAGATTGCTAGTCTGCACTGATAACTGTTAATATGAATATAGTAAGTGGACACATTTCATTTAACAAAAAAAAAAAAAAAGGAAAAGAAAAAAGCACACACAAAAATAATTTTAAAAATATCGCATGTTTAAAAGTCAGCTGTGACTCTCTGTGATTCCCTTTAGTGCTGTGTCCAAAACACTTTCATCATTTACTACTTAACATGAGCATGACACAGCTGAGGCCGTAACAAAGATTGATTTTTCTTTCTTTTGGTGTTGATATGTATCTGTTATAATTTATGTAAGGAATACCATCACAATGTTTTCTAATCTCCAAGGTTTCATGGTAAAACAACTGAATACAGCTCGAGATTTTCAGAAGAAAAAAAATCTTAAACTTGGTACAACTTCCTGACATAAACTAAGAACTCATCTGCAAGCACACTTTGCACGGGGAAAGCTGATGATTTTCGGCGTTCCAAACAACAACAACAACAACAACAACAACAACAACAACAACAACAACAACAACAACAACAACAACAACAACAACAACAATAAAAAAACAAAAAACAACCCTCCCTTCTCCCCTCACATACGCAAGCATGCACACAAACTTCCCGCTTACTAAGGAGAGTGCGAAATTACATTCTAGTTTTAGTGAAAATTGATTAGCAAAGATCACAAGATCCAAGACACAAATCGTATCCTGATGGATATTTTTTCATACGTAAGATTATTAAATGTCTTAACAATGAAATAGAGAAATCAAAAGGCTGAGGAGATTTTCCTGATCTTTATTTGCAGACTCTCTCTATCTTTTTCTTTCCTTCTTTCTCTTTCTTTCTTTCTTTCTCCCCTCCCCCAATCTCTCTCTCTCTCTCCCACTCACTCATTCACGCTCTCTCTCTATTTCAAATTCCCCCCCCCCCTCCCTTAGTTTTGGTATCGCGTAGTAAGAAAACTGAGAAGGGGATATAGCAAATCAATGGTCTCGTTTACAAACCCAGAAAATCAACATTATACCCATCTTAAACCTGCATCTCATATTTTGTATTTTATACCTGTAAATGATATGATAGTGTCTACCTAGTCACATGAGACTGCCTATTTATTTGCTTAGATAGTCACACCAAGAACCTACAGACAGATACAATGACCGAAGTCCAAACTCACAAGATCGCCGTGACCGGAGAATTTGGCATCTGCTATGCGGCGAAAAACTTACGTCGTGAGTTCGGAATTCGAATACTGTGGAGGATGGAAGAAAGTCGAAGATTAGAATCTTTCAGTGACTCAACCGCTGTTGGTTCGTGGGTAAGGAAATTCGACGTCTAGCTCTTTCGGATAAGGGCGAATATTTTTCGGAGGTCCGGCGTATGCTTATGCGTCTTAAAAAGCCCTTGGTTAAAAAAAAAAAGAAACATTGGACGGGCTCTTGGATTGAAAGGTTGTGCAACCCATCTGACCATTGTCCTGACTGCTACAATTAGTACAGTTGAGCATTTGATTTATCCATGCGAAAAATGATTGCTTATTCTGTTATGCGTGTGTTTTGTAATAAGATCTAACAATTTCTAACCTTTCTTGCTGAATAATTTCATTAATGATTCCCAGCTTCTTTCAAACATATCGTTGTTGAAAGAAAACATGATTAGATTATGGATATGTTACCCTGCGGATAACCGCAGCAGTGACTCAAGTGTTTAGAGTTATCCAGACAGGTTGAAGTTGGAAAATAACTGACCAGTCAGAAGGCTAAACGTTTCAATTTCCTCCTTATACATAAAACCAATCATGGGCGATACCACATGTCTTGTCAAACAAAGAAATTCATGGTTATTGAGCTAATCCATGTATGGCCTGATTACGCAGTTATATATCCTCCAATCACGACTCCGCCACATTTCTGTCTTCCCACCATCCTGCTCTCATATTTTGAATACCTAGCTCTATGTTTTTCTCTCAAGTGGATAATATGATGTGAAAATATATGTGAGTACTCGTGTGTCCCACTCCGACACGGGGGCAAAGACTGGAATCAGGTGCCAAGGTAGGAACGGCACTAAGCAATCTGCGAACATGCCCGCAAAACGAAGTTTGAAAAAACGCTCGTAAGCTGCGTTTTCTAGGTGGGACAAAATTTTGACTTCCTACTTCCCCTTCTGTCTCGGAGAGTAGGTTCGTATAGACTCTCTACTGGAGAGGTGTAATATGCCCCCGGGGACAGTTTGAGGCCGTAGACAGTGCTACGGTACTCTAGTTTGGAGCGGACAAGCGAACGGTATGAGTGCAGCATGGAGTTTATGTCAGCCACTGTGATCCTGATGCTGCTTTAAGAATATTAAGGGCTTCAGAAGAAGTGATATGGGGAATAAACGTCAATTTTGGGCCTCAAAATTGTCCGCGACAAAACAGATCTGGATACTTGCAGTGTTTTAAAAAAAAGTGAACGGCTACAATTTTCTCCGTAGTCAACTTGACACCTCTTGCTTGAAGTTGCCTCTCTTTGATTCTTGTAGCAGATGAGGGAGTCATCTACCTAACGGAACAGTTGGTTTCCTGATCCAGTTGATTTGCGAAGAAGTTTACTTTGATGTTAGAGAAAATGAGTAGGAGAGTGCCCCGCTGCGGAACTCCTTCCCTCTGTTGAAAAATATGAAAAAAAAAAATCAGAAAATAGCGAAGTTTAGCCAAACGCTGAAATATCGTTCACTCAGAAAGTTTCGACTGAAAATGGGAAGATTACCTCGAACGTCCAGCCGATGATCTCTCAATATATCGAATTCCACGAGGGTCGAAGGCCTTCTCCAGTTGAAGAGGATCGGAACACCGTATTGCCTGGGCATAAACGCGTCTTGGACGAAAGTTTCCAGGCGGACAAGATGGTCCGTTGTGAGCGCTTTGCCCGGAAGGTAGACTGGAATCTGGAAAGGCACCAGTCGTTTTCGAAAACCTAATTCTTACGATTGGTGAGAAACCACTCCGCCAGCTTACACAGACAATGAGGCGGAAGTTGGAAGGGTCGGTGTGGTCTTTCTCAGACTTAGGAATAGGCATTACGATGGCCTGCTGCCAAGATGGCTGGAACGTGCCTGTGGACCACAGCTGCTTGAATAGGGTCAAAAGACAGGTCAGAGACTCCGGCCGGAAATCTATGAGGATCTGATTGTGAATCTGATTCGGGCCCGAAGTGGTGTTACCAGTACTCCCGTGGCCAGACTGCAGCTTATCCATGGAAATTTGACATTATAAGGGACGGAGAAAGGGGTTGAGAAATTGATCCTCTCTTTTTCCTCAGTGGTCTTGAACTTCCGAAAGGCGCCAGAGTAGTGGTGGTTGGAGGAGACTGACGCAACTGCAGCGCCGAGCTCACTGGCAATATCCTCCTTCTCCTCAGCGAGGGAGCCATCACTTTTCACAATGCCCTAGAATATATGGGGTTGGGTGGTACCTTTTTATCATTTGGATCGTCTCACAGATTTTCCCCAGAGGACTGGTTATTAATCTTGGACATGCCGCTTCTCTAAGAATTCCTTTTGCTCTTTCTCTCTTTAATGGATCGTTTGTCTTTGGCCATTGTACTTTTGATCCATTGATTTTTTTTTGTGCGGTGTTTTGTGGCCCATTTGCAGTCGTCCATGAACCAGAGTTTGTCTTTGCATGGAACTGCAGAAGCCTTAGGAACACAGGTCTGGCAATTTCCCAGCGAGTGTTTGGGACTCTTTTGTTGTAGATTTAGGTGTTAGTGGGATGGTGCAGAGCTCC
Source organism: Peronia peronii (assembly GCA_039654565.1). Lineage (NCBI taxonomy): Eukaryota > Metazoa > Mollusca > Gastropoda > Systellommatophora > Onchidiidae > Peronia > Peronia peronii. The sequence goes on from JBCEWB010609751.1 coordinate 12,452, forward strand.
ATGAACCCAATCAGCCCGGGCAAAGTTCCAGCGAATCGGCAGAGTAATGACCAGCATAAGATTAGGGATTAGGCGGGCTGGAAAATTGTCAGATCCATGCAGACTATCCATGAAGAGTCATGAGTAGTCTCCGGGAAGAGACAGAGGTCAGATCAATGGTAGAATGTGATCCAGTCACCAGATGCATGTAAATCGTGTCTAGATTGTTGAATAGGTGATGATCGGAGTCAGGTATCAGCTTCTCTACCTCTTCTCCTTTCCGGCTAGTATAGGACTGCACGAGAAAGGATTGTGGGCATTGAAATCCCCTAGCAGAATGAATGGGGTAGAAGCTGTTGCAGAAGGAGAGATAGACAGAGCAGGCACTGGTGGTCTGTGAGCAGTCAGAGTGTCCGCCACAGCCTGTAGAGGAGTTTGATTTGGAGGTGGGTGGGAGGTAGAATGGGTGAAAAGGAGAAAGGAATGAGGGGGTGGGGGGGGGGGGAAGAACAAGAAGAGCATTAAGGGAAGGAGAAGAGAGGAGGCTAGGGATGGAAGGCGTGGTTTCCGCTTGTTCCATGCTAAAACTGAAATTTGCCGTGGGGGCAAGCCCTTGACTGACTCGAGGGTCTCTGGAAACCCTTGAATATTTTTCAGCGGGAGTCTTCCAGCACGTTGGTGCCGACGCGAGCTGCTCTTCTGCACGGCCTGAGCATAGGTTTTTGACATCGTCACTTTGAGCGTATGGTCTCATGTACAGTAATAAAAGTACTATCATAAGTGGCTCTGTAGCGCTGACTGGCCTTCTGCTCTTGCCATCTCGGGCAGTTCTTATCAAACGCCTTGGCGATTAGGACATTTTTTATAATCTGCATTACAGCCTGAATCAGAATGTCCCCCTTTTCCACAGCTAGCACAGATGGCGGCAAGCCTCTACTGTATTTGAGTGTGGCCGAATCGCTGACATTCAAAACATTGCATGAGATTAAAGAAATAGGATTTCACCTTTAGGTGGAGATATCCAGCCTTGATGCTATCCGGTGGCTTCGGTAATATCAAATGTCAAGACGATGGTGCTGGTGGCGGTTTGCTGACTTCCACAGTTGATATTGACGCGCTGGGCATCAGTAACTCCTGCAATGCCCTCGACTATCTCCTTTACAGGGCAACTATCCAAATCTCGGTTTCTGATTACGCCTCTAGAACTGTTCAGGCTCGTGTGAGACGTCACACTCATGAGCATGTGCAGGAAACTTTTAATTTTTAGGAATGTTTCTGAATGACGGTGTTCCCTGAATTTAGTCAGCTTTTGGAAATACGTTTCTCTCTTCCAGTGTTTGTACATATGTTTAAAATTTGTTTATCTGAAGAAGTTTAAATTTGTCAGTGACCTGTCTTTGTGGACACTGTGAAGCATCAAAAAACGCTTAAAATTATCACTGTTATTACTGGAAAAGGGGGGAAGGGTTCAGTCCCGCCCAGTCTTCGTTTCTTACCTATCAAACTGGACGAAACAGCCGTGCCGTCCGATGGGAACCTTTTGTCAAGGTCGGAAACTGGAGTGGGAGATGTTCTGGTATTAGATTCCATGACTTTGTTTTTGTTGTCTTCATCACCGAGCCCAACGAGGTGACACATAATTCCTCGGATATCCAGAGTTGATTGTGCAATATTGCTACTCCGGTGACATACTTCTTAAGGGGCACAGGCAAGTCTCACTGGAATTGACCTTTGATCCAATTCCGCTAAGGAAGATAAGATTCGACCGATGGGCGGGATACATTGTTCTGTCTCAGAGAAAGGCCAGGCCAAACCAGTGTATTGGCTGGGGAGACAGTCGGCAAACTGGGCCGCCTCAACTGCTAGGACTCTATTCTCCCTCTTACGAATCACACCCCACAGTTAACAGGGGACCAACATTGTCGCAGGGAAGCTGATCAGAAGTACATTATTTAATGACCTAGTGGACTGGGTACTGAGCTTGCTCTTGAAAGGAGAGGAGGGGAAAGAGAGCGGATAAGAAGATAGGAGTGAGGAAGGGAGAAGAAATGTTGCCCACGGAAAGTCGAGACTGGCATAGGGACACCCCCCCCCCCCCTCCTTCCCGAAGGCTCGCTTTCACGGCCTACAGGTGGGAACAGAGAACCTATTTATATACCCCCCCCCCCCCTCGAAGGGGAAGGGAGTGAGACAGCAGAAAAGATATGAAAATAATAAAAAAAAAAAAAGATGGCATTAAATATGTAATCTATAGGCCTCTTCTCAGATTTACAACAATATGTAAGCTGTCAATTACTGACTGACTAAGCCTATCCCAGAAAAACTATCAATGTTTAAGGAGAACAACATGGGTGCGAAATCAAATCTCCCTTTCTCAGCGATCTCTCTAATATTCTAAAAGGCGCCAGAACAATGCTAATTGGAGGATATTCAGGCAAATGCAGCGCAGATTCATCTCTCTGGTGAATCGTCTGGCTTTACCTCTATCAATTTTAAACCGATGGAGATTTAAATGAAATTGGGGGAGGGGGACGGAGGTGGGGTAATTCGGGAAGTCAGTTTGGAAACAAGTGAGGCGGGGGGGGGGGGGGAGGAGGGGGTTGGTTAGAACCATTACCACCAATTCTGGCATGGTCAAGTTTGCGAAAAACAAAAGAACAAAAGTGCAAATAACTCAGTGTTGCCACTCAGTGTTGTTGGAAACGGCCACCATCTTGAAACCTGGTACCCGATATCGGGTAATGTTACTATAAATGGGACTCCACATTTTGTAACCAATTTGCTTGAAATTTTGCTTACATATTTTTCACTTTAATTTTTAAAAATGATCAGAGAGTAATTTTAATAATTTGCTCAGATGTTTTCAGATTTTTAAAAAACTGTTTGTGATAATAAGGTAATGGATTTTCAGTAACTTTTATTCTAAATCTAAAATAATATCTAAAAAATTTGGAATGTTATCAAAAATTGTCTCTGTACAATTTTTTATGTTGTTTTGATTTGTAACCATAAAAAGTTTCATGGCAAATGCTCCGGAAAGACAGGCGGGAAAACTTCCAATTAATGAGTAAGCGAGCTCCACATCCATCACAAATAGAAGATCCTCTATCAGCATGTTTTATCATAGAGGAAAGGACAGGCCATTTGGATCTAACTCTGACTCCATTGTTTCTGGAGGATATATGATACAATTTGCTTGATATGCGAGAATGCTAAATCAAAATGTAAATGTTGTACCCTTATACTGAACCCTTTTTTTTAACGAGATTATCACTGCAAGGTTTTTAATAGAGGAGCGGTGTGGTGATACGCACGTGTCCTTAAGGTTCTGAGGACAAAGAAGACTGCATTGTTCTGCACGGGGGGTGGCTGTAACAAACTCATGCAGTCCTGACAAAGGAGAATTTTACAATTAGCTACTACTCTACAGACGATATCCAGATGAAATAACACCCAGATGGTTGGTCTTATCAGAAAAAAACAACAACTTCAAAGCCAGCAGCTGAAGTGATCGAGACAGAGAGTTGAATTGGAGCAGGACATCGTTTAAATCGTGCAACTGTGTTCAGGTTTACTGGCAGATAAGCCATGACATTCATGCGGAATTATTAAGATATGCAGCTTGGGATAACCCGGCATTGCCCAATCACTCAAAGTCTATGGCGAGCATGCTTACGTTTGGGTGGCTTCGTTTGCCGTTCATCGACAACAAAAACGCGTTTAGTGTTTCGTATTATTTCTCTTTGCTAAAGTGTTTGATTTGATTATTTTTTAAGGACAACTCGGGATATCTTGACTACGAACAGATCTGGTCAAAGACTGCTTGCTGTACTTTTGTGTTGAAATTCCTCTCCAATGACATACAATCTAGTAAGAAAATATCCAATTATATTGTCTTTAGACCTATGATGTCATTTAGATCTAGAATATGAATAACCTCCCTGCCGTAAACCCGCTACATATAGACCAAAATTGAACAAGACGGTCTTATTATGGAATATGTAAAAATAGCCCCGTAAGAATGCCATCTTTTAATTTCAAATTATTTTGATTGACTGGTAGAGAACCCACAACCTTCGTGAGAGATTAATTAAATATAGTTAAGGTCAAACCGATACTGCCCTATCACTAAGTGAACGGCAAGCATGGGCACCTCACTGTTCTTATTTTGGATGATTAAACTGAATGTTACTCAAAGAAAACGTATTTTGGTATTTTGAACGCGTCAGTCTAGCGAGCGAACAATTCGGATCAAACACTCTCGCGAGTTTACTATTGAATTAGTGTCGCTTTTTTAGAACAACGTCAAACATAGTAAGCTCTTTTCGTCTTTATGTAAGTAGAAATACATATCTTTATGCAATAATGTTGTGTGCCAAATTTCATATGAATACATTAAGTTGTTTTCCAGTCCATATGCCTTTTAAGGGTTTTGTTGCAGATTTATAGTATAGATTCTCTTGTTAGTGTTAGCAGAGTAGAGTTGTATAGCTATCTTTACAAAGTCAGGTGTGCACGCAGCACTCTAAGGAACATGTTTTGAGCGACAAGTGCCTCTGACCAACTCTGTTTTCTTCTCTTTCTTCTGGTAGAGATAATTGTCAATGGTTTGATGCATCTGTATTTCTCCAGACGAAAAGAAAAATGGACTTAAAAATATATACTATATTAGAGCTGCAAAGTGTAGATAAATTTCACGTCCAATTGGTACACTTACACTTATCAAAAACCTTTCTCACAGCAAATTTGAGCTAAATCTTTCCACAAGTAAAGCTGTGAGAGCACAAGCAAGAAAAAAATTGTCTCTATTTTAGATAACATTTTCATGCATCCATTTCTTGATAGATCCATTACATGTCCATTACTTTGCGATAATATCATCGATGTCACCTGGTATTGAAGATGTAAAAGTAAGTACACGATTAGCATGTACACATGATAGATGGTTAAGTTTCCGCAGGGTGCTGGTTCTGTCATATTCTATACCATACAAAGTAGACAATTTTGACCTTCAAAATTGAATTAGGAGAAACCACAACCAAAATGTCTTTTCTTTTTTTTTCTCTATTGTATGCCATAGCAATGCTGTCAGCTTATATTGATCCTCCTGAAAATTGTTGCTGTTTGAAGCCTAAACGTTCTGCCATTTTTTAAAAAACAAATCTGCTTGAATTTTTAAGCACACCTATTTATTTTAATATGCTATGAAAGACAATTACTATCGGCGTTATGATATCTTTAACAGTGTCATCTCTATGAATATCTCAGAATTGTATACAGCAGCTCGCATTCGGACTTCAAAACTCGAAAAAGGAGCTCATATGTTTTATGGAAAATTTGTCAGCACCCTGTGGAAAATGTTTGATCTGCCATTGCACAAAACCCAAAGAAATGCAGGTCTGTAACGAGGAGAGGGTGAACTGGGAAGGGGGGGGGGGCTATAATGCCCACTGCTGAATCATGCTAGAATAGGCATATCCACTATATGCATTATATTGTCTATCTATCTATCTATCTATCTATCTATCTATCTATCTATCTATCTATCTATCTATCTATCTATCTATCT
>JBCEWB010609862.1:0-17999 GCA_039654565.1 Peronia peronii
TCTATCTATCTATCTATCTATCTATCTATCTATCTATCTATCTATCTATCTATCTATCTATCTATTTGTCTGTCTGCTAACTAGCTGGCTAGCTGTCTCAGTATCTGTCTGTCTCTTTCTGTCTGTCGTTACGTTCTCTATACGTCTTTCAACTCCTTGGAGATGGTTATTTCAAATCTTGTCTGTCTATTTATTTACATCTGTCTTTATGTCTTACTGTCTGTCTATCTGTCTTTCTATCCCCCCCCCCCCCCCCAAAAAAAAAAGAACCTCTCGCTATGTTGTTCTCAGTGTGTCTTTGTTGCTGAGCTCGAATCCAGTTTTAGATCTCTTAAGCCTAATATTAATAATGAAGTGCGATCTAGTCTCAGATCAGTCAGTCTCTAGTGATCCGTGATCGCGCTCCTCAACTGCCTCAATATAATTTTTAAGATGGCTTGCAAAAACGTGATGACAGGCCGAGCTGCACTACATCAAAGATGTTATATCGTGGAAATACGGTAGGCGGCAAGGGGATACTATATGTCGTGAAAATACCAGCTGCATATAACTAAAAAGGGGGGGGGGGTGTCCTGACATATTGTTTTTGCTTTAAAAAAAAAGAAATCGATCTTGGATTTTTGTTTTCTCTTAAAGGTGCCTTTCCTGAATACTATAAAGTGCATATGTCCATTCTAAAGTATTGTATCCCACGGTCAGTCAACGGATGTCCCAGTTTACTGTCAACCAGGATTTGGCTCTCTATGATTGCTATATGCAGTGGTAAAGCACCACTATTTGACTAGATGCATAAATAACGCATAAAAAAGGAGCATAAAACATTTGACTATAACCTCCTCTAACAATATCTTGAGCTCGAATGCCAAGGATAGACACGGGGTGATCACTATGTGACGAAACAGACACTATCCCGCACAATGTCAGTGTAAGCTTTCACTAGACGTTCTAAAATGAATTTCCACCTCCTATATAGAGTGAAATTCTCTTTTATTTCTGGTGCTTCAGAGCACAGTTGTGGACTGTCTGCCATAGTTAGGGTCATGACAGTCTTGACAGAGAGAGAGATAAGAAGACCACATTCTCAGCTTTTTAGTTCTCCAGATTTATTGTTTGATGAATTTAATGTATTTGACAAATTACCAGTTGAAGATCCAGATATTGAATTTCAAGACATTTATAAAACGATAATGATGATAAAGATCACGAAAGACGAAAGAAATACATGTCATAATTATATCTCATTGTCGATTTCCCAATACTTTCTGTACATTTCACAATATTTTTTCCATCGTACTAATTCTTGGTTTGTATTGCCTACGTTAGTTGCCGCATTTGCTTTCAAGACATTGACGGAAATACATGTACTATTATTAATGTAAATAGATCTTCTCACACAACATCTGAATATATTGTTCAGTGAGTGGCGAACACTACCAGGAGCATATTTCTTTCTCTTTTTACCCAGCAGAAATCTCAGGAAGATCTGGCCCAGTGATAGTGAAGCCATATATAATTCTAAAGCTTATAACGCCCGAATTCTTCCATGCACAACAGTTAAAGTTTTGAAATACGGTACTGAAGTTTGCCCAGCCATCACCTAATCGCTAGCTGGGTATAGAAACGTTGGCAAAACAGTTTACTGCTGCCGACATTACTGCGGGAAATGTAACTAGTGAATTTTCAGTTAGATGAAAGCAGTTATAATTCTGTGATCGTTCAAGACTCTCAACTCTCGTTTCATCATCTCATAGTCATTATAAATGATAAAGGGGAAAAAAGTGAAGAAAAGCTCATTTTTTCCTGGGTTAAAGAGAACATGATATGATTTAAAATAGGTGGTAAGCCTCAGAGCAAGCCACCGAATGGAACACCAACGTTTGGTCACAGCGGTATGCCGAGCTCATAACATTTTCGCTGCCCTCAAACAAGTCCTAGTCCAACTCTTTCATTTCCTATAAATTATCCGCATAAGGAAGGATCAGGAATTTAAATCTGGTTTATTTGTGGATGAATAATTATTTGGCCGATGCTGGATCATCTTGTGATATTTAGCTTGGACTAATAGGCTCATGTACATATGGATGGGGGTACTTATGCTGAAGTGACTTGGAGATTTCAGAAATACTAGTACAAAATCCCATTTTACGAACGGGGATTACTGGATAGAGAATTTTGTGTTGGATGACAAATTACAAATATTTTTGGGAAAAAAAAAAAACAACAGCAACAAATATTATCTAATGAAAGTGGGTTACAGAAGAAGGAGCTGTGTGCACATTAAATTAAGAGCGCCGAGTAAACTGAACGAAACTAAGGCGTGAAAGAAGCAAACAGGTTACTATACAACAATATCACTGCTTAAACCTGTAAAGTGAAACACTAAGTAAGCGTTGTAAAAGTAAGAAGGGGGGGGGGGGGGATGCATGCAAAATATTAATCTTACATAACGCATTCTTTTTCTTTTAAACCGGAGTTTTCATTTGCGTCTACAGACAGAAGGTCAGCGGCCTAATGCGCATGCATATGATGTCCTACCGCACGAACTATAGGGTTAAGGTTAGGGTTAGGATTAGGGTATATATAATAATAAAAGCTGATTTAGATAGATCTAAATCTAGATCTTTGCATGAAAAAAAAAATCATGTTTGACCCGGTTTCCCATGTAAACACAGCTGATTGCCGTTTCCGCATATGCACATTAGGCCGACTGACCTTCTGTCTGTAGATGAATGTGAGTTTTCCAATCAACGATTGAACTGAGTAGAAACCAGGCTGAACGCATGCTACGGGCTGCAAGTTAGGACTGTGCATGATCGGTCATGATAACCGGCTACATCGGTCATGGATTCATAATCGATTACGATGACCGAAGTTTGGTTATGTCGTCGGTCATGATCGACCATGAAACTAAGACATTCATAGCCAGCAGCTATACCGTTGTCTTTGATCTCGGGAAAACTCCGTTCGTCGGCGACACGCGTTCGTCCCAGTATTACCCTTCTCATACCCCTCCCCCATGTCCTTTCTTTTCTAATTAAAGAGAGCAAACGAAAAAATTCCACCGGTCCCCTTACAATAACATGCTAAGTGCTGAGTTCTTCTTGTTTTTTTTTCCTCCCCATCCCACCCCAGTTGGCACTTGGTATGTTAATAATCGCCACTGTTTGTGATTTAATTAAAATTTTAATTTAGGAGCATTATAATATAAAATTTGGTATCAAACTGCACTAGAATTCGACGCCCGATCGATCCGCAAAATCAGATTTGTGAAATATTTTTCTTAATCTGAGTCCCAGGTCGAAGGTCAAGTGAGCGAAACTTAGGCTGTGTCAGTGTGTGTGGATGGCATTTTTTAAATATTTTTTTTATCACAATAAACTAGAGTCAAGGTCGCAACCGATAACCATAACCGATGTGACGTCACACACGATAAAGCAGAAAATATTTAACCGATAGAATAATCGATCATCGTCGGTCATGGGGTCGATTACTCGGTTAACCCTTGGTCACGAAAATTGTCGGCCATGCACAGGCCTACTGCAAGTCACCACACTACCTCTCCCCTCCTCCTTTCATTCTATCATCGTACAAATCGGATCAAATACCCTCGCGAGTCTGTCATTCAGTTATTATCGCATTCTTAAAATAATGCCAAATATAATAAGCTTTTTTCGGATTTATGTAAGTAGAAACACAGATCTTTATGCAAGAATTCTGTCTGCCAAATTTCAGATGGATCCATTTCAGTAGTTTTCGCGTGTATAAGCCTTTTATGGATTTGTTGCAGACTTATAGTATAGAAGAACTCATTTTTCTGAAAAACAGCGAAAAAACAGCTAGCAGTAGTAGTATTACATGTAATCGGCGAACCAGTATTATCCTTTCCGGAAAGGTGTCTAAAATAAGAGAAGAAAACGGGAGAGAATTGGCAGCCCTGACAAACTGACAGACACCTATTATTCCACATTGTTTGAAGATGGGTTTTACGGAGATCTCAGGTCCGAGACTTGGTAAAAAGTTATGAGTGACGAAGACGACCACGAAAATGATGGTGATGATGATGATATGATGAACCAAGCCAGATAAAAAAAAATTGACGTTCAAAATATAATTTTGTTCTTTATTTGTTCCCTCTAGCCTTGTAGGTATTTTTTTCGCAGAGAGCATCCGTTCTGTAGTGAATGATTCTACTTTTCCAAATTCTGCATGTTCCTTAGCAATATTTTTTTTTTCTTCATGAGATGCAGAGATTTGTTCAAGATGATCTTAAGCATTACTTTGTTTGCATGGCTAATAAGAGAGATAGTCCAGCAGGTTTGGCAAAGTTGAAGATAGCCTTTTTTGGGAAGCATATGTATAAAATTATCAATGACTGAGTTCAGGGTGTTGGCCATGTATCTGCCTGCCAGATTTTGTTCCAAATGATAATGAGAAATGTCTATTACGGCCTCTCCTCCACATTCAAGGAGCATTATAGGGTTATTGTCAATTCCTTCTGCGTCTCTACACCTCAGCGATTTGATTGCCTTTCTACTTCCTCGTGCAGAATTGAAAATAGTCATATTATGATTCACGTGTTACCAATGCACACACTAGAGTCTCCCATGCTCTGGTGCATGTATTGACCTGAACAATACTTGTCCATCTTTGCCTAATTCCATTGTCTTCGGTGAGGTCGTGCTGTCTTTGTACATGTGTACTAGATGGTGTTAATTCGGGACTTGTTTTGCTTCGGTAAATCTCTTACCAGTTGTGTGCGATTTCCTTGTGTCATTTCTGGTTGGTCGTCTTCACTTTCAGTACATATACATGTATATTGTTCAACTACCCGTCTTCGTTTTGTCTCTTTCCAAATCCCACTCCCTGCCTAATTCCTTTATTTATCCTGCTACATTCTGTCCTTCCATCTATGTTCTCATTCCTTTTTAGCATTCTTCTTCTATTATCACACTTGTCCAGGACCCCATTGGTGATTTTGGGGGGGGGGGGGGTGTCGCCGTAGCTGTGTGGTTTGGCATCTGCTTCATGGTGAAAACAACTCACGTGGGTGAAGTTATGGCCGGAATCGATTCATGGGTCCTCCCATTTGGAGATGGGGAGTACACGAAGATCGAAAACCTGCATTTTTTCAGTGACTCAACCGTCTCCTGGCTTCTTCTGGGTAAGGAAGCGCGACGTCTAGCTTTCTCGGATAAGGGCTGATATATTTTGGGGATGCCCTGTGTACGTTACGCACGTTAAAGAACCTTTGGCAATTCAAAATTGATGAAGAATAGGCGGAATGCCGCTGTCCGGGCAAAATTCTAAACTCCAAATTTCTACCCAAAAATTCTCACCCAAAACCAGGCAACCTCTTAAAGCCGAGATAATCCTACTTTCTAAGGATTGAAAGGCTGAAGAAAAATAAATCATTCGTGATTGCCGCTTTGTTTTGCAGTTTTTTTTTTCCTGAGTACATTTTATTTGGTTGCAGTCTCTGTAATCACTCTTTTAAAGTTGATAGTGATCGACTCGAGATCTTCTTGAAGGAGGAAGGATGGCGCAAATCTGTTGCCAATTTCTGCTTTAAATTCTTTCGAGATGGAACTGTTGGCAGTCTTTCAGTTCTCAGCATGCCATTCCTCGAGTTATTGCTTTTCCCTAAGAGTGCTCTAAATGTCTTCGTGATAAGAAGGTGATCACTCCCCATGCTTGCTCTTGGGAGAGTTCTACTGGTACATGCTGTGCATCTGCATTTGCTCGATGTACTTTCCACAATCTGGTCATGAAAAAAAAATCAAGTACATGTAGGTTGATGCACATGGTGATGGACTGAAGATGAACTTAACACGCTGTTTTGCATTTATCTTTTTGTTTACTATTAAATGTGCATGTATGTAAATGTATTGTCAAAACACAAAAGTGTTCATTTGACGGTACTTTACCCTCTCATTTTATCATTGATCTGCTCTTCCTCTTTTGCAACACCTCCAAAACTGGCACTCTTAATCTCAATGTCCAGACTGCTCTTTCTTAAATTATTACCATCCACAAACATGTATATAACTATAAATCACATATTTATGGTTAAACTTACAAAAAAATACTCCCTCCCCCTCCCCCACCCCCAAAAAAAGAAAAGAAAAAATCTGTTTAAATATCAATAAATAAAATGTTTTGCTTCGCTAAGGATGGTCAAATGAAACATACAATTCTTCTGAGAAATGAGAGTGACACTAGACCCAACGGTGTCCCATGAGGTTAAGATTCAGATCATAATAATAGTCACTTGGTGAGTGAATCCAACGTCTATACTATGATATATTATTCTGAATAAAGTCACAATAACAAATACAACCATAATGGAAGAAAAAGGATGGAAGAGAAAAAAGGTTTGACAGGAACATGGACTCAGAGGACTTTCCAAGGAGGCTTCCTGATCTTCCCTCAGAAAATCAGAATCAACAAGGCAATTGTGACATATGTCAAATATGGTTTTATTTGACAATTATTTTTGTATGTGCCTCATTTGACAATTACGTTTATATATAATTTCTTTGACAAATATGTTCATAAGTACAATATACAAACAATATGACATATATTTTATTGAATGCTTGTATGTCCATATACATGTAATAAAATGATCACTCTTACTAGCATATGAAAAGCCCAAATTCTATTTCCATATATGTACAACATTTTCCCCTTCATTCAATGCCATCTTGCTACTCTCTTCACATCACTATATCTATGTACAAATCTATGGCATCAACTGAATGAGCAAGTTTGCTTGCTGCTGCCATATTTCTTTTATACCACTTCACAAGCCCTTCATGCTGTGAATGATTGAAGGGCCCTACACACCTGCAGGCCAAACTCACAAGTTTTGAATAACCTACATGACAAAAACTGATGGACTTCATTTCAAACTGATGGGTTGGCATAATAATATACATGTATTCAGATGCCTTATCAAGGCCTATTTTATTTTAGGCCTGGTTTTGTTCAATCTTTCACAGGCAACAACATGCTGCTACTTATGCTTTGGACTATATCTAGGTGGGTAGGAAATATGAAATATAAGGTCGCTAAACATATTAATTACTGCCAAGACTGAAAATCAAATTGCGCAATTTTAAAATTGGTATATCAAAAGAACAATCATCGTGTAGGGGCCTACATCCTTTTCAGTACTTCTGTAAAAGATGGCAATTACCAGAGCAAACAATTAATAAACAAAACCATGAAGATCATTGAAATTGTTTTGCTGTTCATTTAGAATACTGCAGATAGAACCATCCAGTATGAATGAGCTGGGATGACTTATGCACCATGTGGTTTTGCCAATTGTTTGGTCTTAAGTTGGAACTGTTTTGCGGTTTAGTTAGGCTGCATGTATATAAGGCCCCTGACTCACACCTCTCTGGCTTATCACAGAATTTGAATGAAGAACACAAGATTGTATCTTTCACAGAGCCAGCCTTATCACAAGTAAGAATGTTTGCTTACTCATGTCTCACCAACAAAAATGACAATTCATAAAGCATAACCTCTTATTTTTCATTACATATACCATAAAGATTGCTGAAATAATGACCGAACAAGAAATTTAAACTCTGTGGGCAAATAAAAAAAGATTACAATACCAAACAAATGTGCCATGGCTGTATCTGTATTTGGACAAATAACTTGCATTAACCATGCAATATTCATGATGGGATAAGAAATCACTATTAAAATATCAGGGATGTTCATTTGCATTTTACAAGATGTTGAAATTATCTCTTGTAGAAATCAATATATCTACAGTTTCAAGTTGGTATACATAGCGGTGAGTTAATCTCATACAACAACAATCTCATGAATATGAAAGGTGATGTAAGTTTAAGGAATGAAATTATTGGAACAAATGCCCCATTTTGTTCGATACTCCTTGCTTGTTTCAGAATCAAGCCAAGTATGTTGGTATGCATTGTGGTAAGGACCAAATTATCATTCATTCAGAACCAAATTTTAATGAGACATCTTACCAAACAAATCATGCTACATGTAGTCTTATCTGTTCTCTAGATATTGAGTGTTTTGTGAAGTTATTCCTTCTGAATACCATTAAACATCATCTCAAATAGCTGATAAGCATTGAAAGGCAAAACTACTATCACTGAGAGCTGTCCAAATTAAACTATAAGTATAACTGGCCCGCTGCAAAGCTCTAGCAATGAAGTATATTCTAAAAAAATGGACTCAACACTATTCTGCTGGAAATTTTCTTTTCAAAATCAGCAGTGCGGACATGAAATGCTGTGACTGAAAAGCCTGGAACACAAACATCATAGTCTCAGATATTTCATCTGAGCTGTTTCACCGATGGACTCATGTTTTAGCTGACCAAAGAAAGACAAAAAAAAAATTTCATGGATAATTCACAGTACAGTGGAACCCGGCTAGCACAATCATGGCGTAGCACAATCTCCCGTTTAAGCAACCTCCTCATGAAGTTCAGTTTCAACCCTTTTTTAAACATGCTAATTTACATGTATTTCAAAAATATGCTCAGGTTTGCATGTTCAACCTGCATAGCATGTTCGGTTCATTTGGACAAACTGTTGTCAGTCATCGCGCTAGCCACATGCTAGGAAAAGACTGAATAGCCTGCTTTCTTGCTAACCTGTGCATTGTTGCTGCCAGTTGGCCTACTAATACTAAGCCTAATGTTGGTTCACCCTTTTCACCATCTTTCACACGCACATGTGGTCAGTGTCATTGTGTTACATTATTCTAGGCCTCGCTTGAGCCCACCTCTTGTTCACCTCTCTGGCTTATCACAGAATTTGAATGAAGAACACAAGATTGTGTCTTTCACAGACCCAACCTTATCACAAGTAAGAATGTTTGCTTACTCATGTCTCGCCAAGAAAAATGACAATTCATAAAGCATGCCCTCTTATTTTTCATTACATATATACCATAAAGATTGCTGAAATAATGACTGAAGAAATTTAAACTCTGTGGGCAAATAAAAAAAGATTGCAATACCAAACAAATGTGCCATGGCTGTATCTGTATTTGGACAAATAACTTGCATTAACCATGCAATATTCATGATGGGATAAGAAATCACTATTAAAATATCAGGGATGTTCATTTGCATTTTACAAGATGTTGAAATTATCTCTTGTAGAAATCAATGGCTATGACCGATCAGTCTATAAGGAGATTTCCCTGGAATTGCATGCAGATCAGCTTTATACGTTCTTGTGCTGCTGGATGGTCAGTTCCTTGAGTTCAGAATAAATCTAGTGAATCAGGAATAATCTTAGGGGGCTTCCCTTGACATCACAAACACATTTTTGTTAGATTGCAGTTGTTTAAGGTATGATAAAACCAAACGAAAGCAAGTCAGTATGTCCTGCTAAAAACAGACCCGTGTGACCTTCATTTCTAAAAAAAAGACAACAATAAATGTTTTCAATGTTTACTTTGTTGTCATTAAATTGAGGCTATTTAGAGGAATATAATTAATCAATCTAAAAAAAAAAAACGAACTCTGACTCCTTCAACTTAAAATTAGTACAGTTGAGTCCGCTTAAATTGAATTTGCTGCGACCAACCTAATGGGTTCGATTAAAGAGAGTTCATCTTCCAGTTTTAACAAGGAGGGGGTGGGGGCAATTCTCAAATGATTAATGAGGCACTATTCTAATTACAGTCAAATCCGCCTAAATCAAATTTGCCGGACCAACCTAATGGGTTCAATCAAATAGAGTTTGTCTTCCAGTTTTAACAAGGGGGTTGGGGGGTGGGACAATTCTCGAATGACTAATGAGGCACTATTTTAGTTATTTTACTACAGGATCATTTCCCTTTATTGTTCGCGAACCACATTTTTCTTAAGTTCAAGCCCACTCATATAAATGGATTGCTAGCGCTAATAAGGGCTGCGTTGAAAGGAAAAGTAATGTAAAGAAAAGTAGAGGTAGAATGTTGTTAGTTTTAGCCCTGAAAAGAACTGCTGATTAATAGGTTTTAACCCTGAAAAGGACTGTTGATGCTTTAGTCATAAAAAGAGCAGTTGAGAAAGTTTTTCCCCTGAAAAGGGCTATTAATAAAGTTTTAACTCTGGAAACAGTTGAAGGAAGGCATCACATAGTTTGTGAGGGTTTCTATATAAGCAAAGTTGACCACAAGCGAAAAAAAACTAGCATGATGTTAGATGCCTATCCCATCTTAGTGAGAGAACCAACATCATAACACAGGCACAGTGCTATTATAGCGTAACCTACACACTGCGTAATATACTCTAAAACAGTTAAAACGAAATTTGCAGGGAATTTGTGTGCTTCCATTTGTCAGTTTCATAGATCAGCTCTTGTATCTGATTTGAATTTTTTGTACTTTTAAAAAAAACTTTTTTTTTGTGAAATTGCTGTCTTCTGGTATCTAGATCATCTTACAATTTTTGCCTTTTATTTCCTATACATTTTTACTGGGATTAGCATTGATAATGATACTAAACTGTGAGGATGATGTGGAAAACAGTGGTCCTCAGAAAAAAATGTTACAAAGAGAAAACAAAAAGTTGAAGAGAAACATTCAATCTGGACCTCAATCTACCTATCTTGTGAAGTGTGATGTGCGGATCACTATAAGAAGGTCACAAACAAAAAAATTTAATGAGACTCAGATATTTCACGTTTCATGTTCCATACAGGTGATATGCAATGACAAAGGAGTTTTATATGACAGATAAAAGACAACAGGCCTCAACTGTGATATGTCAAGGCCCCTTTCAGCGTAAAAGATGCTATTAAAACCACAGATCATAAAAAAGAATATCTTTGCCTTAGCATATTCACCTGCTTGATCACTATTTCAATGTTATATCATTTCTGACATGCAAAGAGGACAGAGAATAAACCTATGGGCTCAGGAAAGAAGGTGTGGATGACGTAAATCAGGGTTGCCAACCCTAACTGGGCCTGATCAAAGATTTTAGGAACCAAAATCAGGGATTCTCTACTAAAATCAGGGACGAGTTCAGAAGCGATAAATTAAATGCCAATCCTTTGACAAAACATGCTATTGTGTCTAATTTTGGTAGTCTAGAGAGAACAGGCAGATCTAGACAACATCTCTTGCTTGAACATGAACATCTATAAATCTCTTAAGTTCAGATTTTTCCTTCTTTACCATTGTTATTCAAAGCCCCACAATATAAACCTTTTCAACAGTATCTCTGCTTAGAATAAACTCATCCTGTCTATCCCCAATGTATGTAACCAAAACACAGATCTAGTTCTCAAGTTTAGTGATGTCACAAGCCAAAGCCAAGTCCAGGCATTTCCTGCTGCGTTGAAGATGTCACAGACCCATGTGGGTGGAAAAAAACAGGGGTGGATAGTAGCACTGAATAACAATCAGCGTTTCTGTTTGCTTGCTGGATAGTTTCTATAATTCTATAGATGAGGTTGTTTTCCTTGAAAATGATTATGATAAACCTCCCTTAAGATCAACCCACTGTTTGATCTGAGTTTGCAAAACACAGCCAAAATAAATTTGATTCTCGATCTAAGTCTAAATCTAGTCATATATGGTGATGCATCTTTGGACTGACCATATACATATATAATATTTAAAAACAGTACTATAGTAAGAAACACTAAATGCTGGATTACTGATTTCACCATTTCTTGAGATTTAGCTAAGTTATTCCACAGCACGTACTGATGGGTACACATCTTATGCTTCTAAAAACCATTAATATGATGTTGGTGATTCATGTGAATTTGTTATCATGTGACATATGAAAATAAAAAATCTGCTGTTGCTATTGCCTTTCATACAGGCTATGTTGCTGCACAGAGGACCACGAATGGGTGTGACTGAAACCTGATGCAACTGGATAGAAAACGCAAGTGAGTTTTGCTGTTTCAAGTCAGGAACCCAGCGCAATCAGAAAATCACATCCCCTTGTAATTGATGACATGAGGATATAACTCACAGTCCTGAAATTGCACAAGACTACATTATGTTATTAATCCATTCAATGCCTGGCCCTGCTTGCGCTGGTCTTTTAAAAAGGATCAAGAAAAACAGCGTGGAAACTTCCAGGAATCCACATTCAGCATCGTACAAAATTTTGGTACATCCTGTAATTTGGCATTCTCCTTTCAGATTTTCATTGTATAGGCCTGGTATGAGAAATTCAATATTTTGAGAGTACATTCAGCTGTCTGTGATTTTGCTTAAAACATGGAAAGATCTTGGGATTTTCCAGGAGGATTTGCAACTCTGGATAATATAAGAGTGATCTGTAAAATGACTAAGGGCAGATTACCCTAGACACTTCAGAGGTAATGTATGTTGCTGCAACACAGAGGATGAATGGACCTGATTGTAACCTGATGCAACTGGATGGAATATGCCTTAGCTCCAAGCCCACCCTCTCATTGTCTATATTTCCTCTTTTATTGCTGGTGTTTTAGTTTGGCCAGGCCAGTCAACAACAAACAGCTGGTATGTGCTGTAACTCAGGTCTTTGCAGTCTTTTGTGTAATAAAAATAACTAGTATGTTGAAGTCAGTAGTTCCTGATGAGCAGAAAAGGCATATATGTAGCCTATGCAATATATTATTTGGATTACAATGCTGAAAACATGCAAAAATGAAAGAATTTATGAAAGGAAATAGAGAAAACAATTATCTCACATGTGGTTAGGCCACAGCAAATTTTCCATCCTTCCCTTCTTCACTGAAATCTGGTTTCCACTATATTTTGCTTCATCCAGTCACACTTCTTAATGTCAGGCAAGGCAGCAGAACAACATAATCTTGGCATTAATTTCATTGTCCTCTTGACTCTGCACGAACAGCCAGTCATATATTATTGCACAAGTAAGCACATCTCCTTTTATATTTATCAGCTTAGCATGAACAGTCCAAACAAGAAGCTTGTCTCAGAATCTGCAAGGCATATCAACCATCCAAGGCATCTAGCACTTTCATGATTTGTTGCTTGATCACTCGTGTTGCTTCTGAGGCAGTTGGAATGTAGAATCTGTGAATAAACATTGCAATTTTCAGTTATGCGCAGTTTCTCACACAATCTTGGGTAAGTTGGGGAAACCAGAATTTACTCCACATACAATTCTGTGACGTCAAAC
Organism: Peronia peronii; assembly: GCA_039654565.1. Taxonomy (NCBI): domain Eukaryota; kingdom Metazoa; phylum Mollusca; class Gastropoda; order Systellommatophora; family Onchidiidae; genus Peronia; species Peronia peronii. The sequence continues at coordinate 13,145 of JBCEWB010609862.1, forward strand.
GTGAGACCTAAAGCCATTTCATCAAAGGCTTTCACTGTCAAGATAATAAATCAACAACATCCAATTTGTGAGGCAACTGGGTCAGTCAGTGAGAAAGGTGAAAGGAACTTGACTGAGATATTACTTTCACAATTCACATGATAGGGTAAAAAATTATTAAAATTAATGTTCTGTTGCTTTGGCCTCTTCAATATTCCTTTGAATTATTTCTTTTGGCAAAGCTTTGCTCCATAAATGATTTTACTTTTGTTATTTAAGGCTGATATGTTACTAAATATGATATTTTTTTTTTTATTTTGCTATAGTATATATCTAAGTTCTTGGTGTTTTTTCCTTAGGTTTCATTATTCCATTCCTTTTCTTGTAATTTTCCTTTTTATTTTTCTCCTTCCTGTTTCCCTGAATATATGTCAAAAAAAAAAAGACATAATACTCTCATTTCTAGCTTTTATTCATTTCTCCTTTTCCACTCCATTTCCTTGCCTGCAATAAATACAGCTGAGTCCACTGAAACCAAACTCAGGTAATCCGAATTTCTGATAATTGGAATAAAAACGAAGCAATAAATTTTTTTTCCTCTTTGTGCCCATTAAATGCCTCTCGCATAATTCAAATAAATTGCCGTAAGTTTCCTTTAAATCGAAGTGGTCAACGCCGCCACAAAGGTAAATCGGCTTTTGTTCTCTCCACATGCTTCCCACCCAACGCGGAAAACAAAGGAGACAGCATTGTGGATGGGGCGAGAGGGATTAGGCATTTACATACATGTATTGTGAATATGTCCCAAGCCGCGGCATTAGATGGGCCTATGTGTTCAGGGGGGCGGCGGGGGTGGAGAGGCAATGTAGGCCTACGAGGAGCAGAGATGCCGAGCAATCGATCGATAATCAAGCATCCTCACAGAGCCTTACTACAGGTAGACAAGGTCAAACTTGTGCGTGTATGGTACTACTACAATACTTCGTATGTAGGCAATCCCAGGCGTTGCGCCTGTGTTACAATCACTGCCTTCTTCGTTCTAGCACTGTGACGGTCTAGCACTGTGAACATCCTGCTCACTCTTTTCCCTGTGGTTGGCTAACTTTCTTTTATAGACTAGATCTACTTGATGGCTTCCTCTAATCCACTGAAGAAAAAGAAGATGGCTCTTTCTATTACGTCGAAAATGAAAATGCTGCAGGAAATAGACAGAGGTGCGATGTCCAAGAAGGCCATAGCTGAAAAATATGGCATTCTCCTAAATACAATGACGATGAAAAATTAAAAAATTAAAAAGTCGGGAACATATGGAAAAAGCGGCAGCCTCCTCTTCTTTTTTTCTGCCCCATAGGTCATTCGAGAGTTGTTTCCCTTGTTAAAAAAACTGGAAGATGAACTCTCATAAATCGAATCCATTAGGATGGTCCCGGCAAAATCAATTTAAGCGGACTCGACTGTACTCTTCTTTCAACAGCTTCCATCCTTTTCTCACCCTACAACAAAAGTTTCACAATAAGTACCAGTCTCCCTCTGCATTTTTCTGTTGGTTGATGAAATAGGTGAATGAAATAGGGAGATTTGTTTCGCATTGGCTGCAGAGACCAAGTGAGGCAGACCCCTGGGGTACTTGAAGCAGTCAATCCATAAATATTTTGAACACTTTCAATGTCAAGACTTTCGCACTTTCCTCATTCTGACAGCTGCTAAAAAATCATCCTTACTGTCCCGATGATGAGGATCTTCACTGCATAGCAGATGTAGGAGTGACATCTGAATCCAATGTTTTTTCAATGACAGAAATTAAAAATCCAGCGATAAATGTCTTCAATCTTAAAAAAAAAAAAGGAATTGTGGATCTATAGTTTCAGAATTTCATTGTTGTTTAGGAAAATGTTTATTTTTTTATCTCTTTACCAATGCTTTACACCTCCTTCATTGTAATATAAGAAAAATACAGGCATGCACTATTTCAGCATATCGTCACTCTAATACAATTATTTCCTAAATACTCTGGGTCTTAGTTTGGTTTCCACAGTTGAATTTCAATTAAAGCTTGCATTATTTGAATTAAATTATATGGGTGAAAAAAAAAAAAATGATTTTCTCAAAATGGTCAAAAATTACTCAGACATTTATCTTATAAGCATGTTATGCTTAACAATATGTCATTTGGAAGAAAGTTACCTCACAGTCTGTAACAAAAGTTTGTAGGGAATTGAAAAGAGAAAAAAAACTAATTTCATTAACGCACTTATTTGTACTGTTGTAAACAAATGATAAACTAACCTATGAATATCAGTCACATGAAAGCCATCATCCTCATGGGTCCCATATTTGAAAGTTATCAATTCTGGTTGACGCTTTTTGGAGGTGATTTTAACAATGGATCCTAGAGCTCTACGAGCTTGAATGTAGGCCATGCCCTTCTTTGAAGGTATCTCCCGCAGCACATAGAGGTGACTTGTGGTCACCAGAAGATAGCTGTAAACAATGAATACATCTTTCTAATTAAAAAAGAACAGATATCAAGATAAAAAAAAAAGATTGCGATGCACTATATTTTGATAAGTTATAAAACAGACTTATCAGGAGAACATTTCTATAATAGTTTTCTTCCCATACCTTCAGATACTTCTCAACATGATAGTGATCAAAAGATTGGAACACAAGCCACAGAAAGGATTTTGTCTATTCTGATACCAGCAATCTGTGAATGAGCTCATGTCACTGGCACTGATGGGGAACTGCATTATTATTATCATTTAATTTATAAGAAACCTGGGATTTTAAGCACTTTTCAGGGTGCCCGGGATTTCACATCAGTGAGTTAAGTTATATTTCAATTTGGTTGATGCCAGGATAAAAAACTGAATTGGCTGGTTTATGCTTTACCTTGGGTGAGAATGACCATTTGAACGGATTTCTTTGCATCTGCAAGAGTAAACCACATCTGCTTTTTGCATCCATGTTTCTAGACTAACTAGCTCCTTTTGATCATCATCTTCAGAATCTGCAGCACTACATTCTTCACCTGTAGGCAAAAAAGTCAACTATACATTCAATCATCTATCATAATCAACCTATACGTGACAACATATTTTTGCCAGTGTTTCCACTTTCAGGAAAATAAGTGATGTCATGAAGTACTCTTTGCATTTATTAAATTTATGATATACCAAAACATCAATTGTCTTAAAAGAGTCAATCTCTTATGGAAAAGACACAGCTGCTAGCTAGCCATAACTTAGTTTCTCGAGCGATGGGCCCGGGCTCAGTATCAGGTTTCACAGTTTATGGGTTGTGCGTTGGACCAAGACTAACTGCCTCACAGGCCAAGATTTTCGTGTAATTTTCTGGATTTTGCCTACCTTTATCTTGCTATATCTCAGGTACTAAAGGAAGGAGAACAATCTACCAAACATGCTTAGAAAGATTAACTTTTGAATTTTAGTTTCATATATTCAAAAAACAAATTCAGGCAATATGAAACATCAGTAAGTCTCCTAAACAAAGTGAATAATTTAAATTGTTATTAATTAAATCACTTGCACATGAGGAACATGGAATTTCCTCAAAAGTAAAATGAGGAAAGAAAACAAAAGCAGCATTCAGAGAGTAAGTTGTGAAAAAAATCATAGTAAGCGAGCAAAAAATGGCCAGCACAGAGTCTCTTAAACAGAGCCACCCTGGTCTCAACTATGAAATAGTAATTTACTATCGACATTCAGTGACTTCAGTGCACTATTTATGCATATGATGTTACATAAAACAGTGCACTTTTCACAATGAAATTCCTAGAAAACTGCTTGCAGAACTGCCCATCTCTGGCCAAAAAAATAAAAAAACGGAACCTTGAATCTGGGAATCATTAGAAGTATTAGTAATTAATAAAACTGCTTACCTAATTATGTTATAAATGATACATGCTTTGTAGTTTGTAACACTGTATTATTGCAAGTTGGTAAATCGGTAATCTGTTGCAAATGACAAATTCCACTTGATGAATGCTGAGAAATACTTGTAAAACTGTCTAATAAGACATGATAATGCATGTAGGCCTGCACCATAATCAACACCTTCTAAATTTTACTTGGGGTATTAGTGTTAGGAGATGGGTGACACTTGAGCAAGGTACTTCTTCATCACTGTAATAAGTTTCATATCCTCGGATGGAAATTCATGGCATTGAATTTCTAAGAATTTTATAAAATTATAAAGCTGTTTGCCCCCTGCTCACTATGCAAAGCCTAACTCAAATCCACAACTCTGAATCCACTCCAAACAATATTCCTCTGAAAAATGAAGTGTAGGATAAACCTTATCCTCCATTAATTTCCTATACTGCCTCAAATTTAAAATAATGCAAGTTTCAATGATTTTCTGATCTGATGGTGGATAAGTTTACTGTGGGAAATAGATTTGTTCACTGTTGCAAAGAGTTCATTTACGTGGATGAATAACTGGGCTCTTATAGAAGCCTTCATGACAATGGTCTCATTTTCACTATGTTTCCTTGTGACATTTATAACATTTTTGGCAAGATCAGTAAAAACTTTCCTCTGGAGATATTTTTTATAATGGTTTGCCACAAGACAGCAGCCATGATAAACCTTAAGACATTTTTTTTCTCATGACATTATCTAAACTAGAGAAATTGGGCCTTGTCTTTTTGGATATTCTTCATTCTAAAACTTACCAATCTCCTTGTTAATTTTCTTTTATGCCTCTTTCTTTTTGCCTGAAGGTCCCTAACTAGCTCATCAGCCTTTTTGGTATTTTGCTGAATAACTTTCAGTTTCGGTTTGGTTGGGGGGGGGGGGGGGGGGGGGGGGGGGGGGGGGGGGGGGGGGGGGGGGGGGGGGGGGGGGGGGGGGGG
>JBCEWB010609971.1:0-17998 GCA_039654565.1 Peronia peronii
ACCCTCAGTTTCATACCGCTGGGCAGTACAGCACATTGCGGGTGCCGGTACTTGACTCGCTCACAGACGATTTCTTTATCGGGGCTTGTTGTGTCATACTGCTGGGCAGTACAGCACACTGTGGGTACTGATAGGCCTACTTGACGTGCTCAGGGATGATTTGTTTGTCGGAGGGAACTGCTCCGGGACCTGAGCTTGGTCTCGGTTGAAAAGTGAAAGAAAAGTGCAATTGGGGAAACGAAAACCGTTCGTTATAAGCATAGTTTTCGTATCAGCCCATCGTTTCATTTCTTTGTAAGCATAATAAATTACATAGCAAAAAAACCGTTCCCAAAGATTGTTTCTTAATAACACAAGTTTCATTTCAAGTGCTTTCTTAATAACCGTGTTAGAGTGTATTCCTTTTTATGTTTTCAGAATAAACAGGTGAAGTACGTTTTCGAGTCTTATTCATTATTGATATTTGTCATGTGACTGGATAAAAAGAATACGTAAGATTTCCAGATACTTCTGTATGTTTGCTGAACGAATAGATCATGCATGTTTTCTGGGTTTTTTTCATTGTTGATCATCGTCGCATGACTGCTGAGAAGAGTACATAAGATTTCCAATTATTTCTATATGTTTGCTGAATGAATAGGTGATGCATGTTTTGTGTTTTCTTCATTGTTGATAGTTGTCGCATGACTGCTTGAAAGAAGTTGGATGTGAAATTATTCGTGTATGTAGACTTATTTGGAGTAATTAAAACTGAGAATAAGTGTGATTTATTTTCATGAAAAAATTATTTAGCAACAACTCCTCACACTCAAATTGAGCTTCTGTGATTCTGGGGTCAGTTGAATCCTATATTCTCAAAAAAACCGTAAAAAACCTGTGACATTTGACTTGTTTCATATGGTTGATGACATTTGACTTCAACACTTTCATGCAGTTATTTTTCTCTCTCCTTTTCCTCTTTACCCTGTTTTGTTTTCTTTAATCCATCGTAAGATGCTGTACATCTTTTACACTTAGAAAGATATGGAAGTTATCTTCATGATTGTGTTTACTTGTATGTTTTCTTTAGATAACAATTGTACCACCCAAAGTATTGATTTTTGAATTGTTTTTTATATGTATTCACATTGTCAGCCATGTAATCATCTATCAAGACATGTGGCCATAAACTACTGAACCAATCATGCCACCATGATTAGGCCCACTTATCCAGTCAAACCAAAATGTTCACTGAGCTGGTCATGTTAGCATGATAGCTTAACCAGTCATGCCATTGTACGAAGGCTGTCCGGAAAGTAATAAGAAAATTAACATAGAGTAAGCATTTCTATTTCGATCTTATTGAAATTCATACAAGAGTTACTATCACTCTTTAGCTACTTTTCAGTGTAGTCTTTTTGGAGGTCGACACACTTTTGCCAGCTCTGAGCCAGAGAATTGATACCCTCCTTGAAGAAATTTGCGTCAAGCAATGAGAACCAATCTCACATTTCATCAGTGAGGGTGTCATCAAAGTCAAACTTTTTTCCTATAAGATAGTGTACTAGGGGCCCAAACAGGTGATAATCTCATGGAACCATGTTGGGACTATGACTATTATTTCAAGAACTGAAGCAATGTCTCAAACTTTCAATTACTTACTTTCTCAAATGAGGTCATCAACGCGAGCAACGTTTGTGCCTGTCTTGAAGATTGTGGGGGCGCCCGGAGTGAGATTTGTCTTCCAGGTTGGTGCGGTCTGCCTTGGACGAAGTACACCAATAATATACCTGGCGTTTGTTCATTACATTTTTATCATATACATGTACAATTTCATGGTAGATTTCGGTAGGATTTTTTCCTTTTGCATGCAAATCTCACATAACCCCCCTCATCTTTAATAAAGATGAGGGGGGTTATGTGAGATTTGTATGCAAAGGATTAATCCTTTTCCCATTCTGCAATGGGGGCAGCCACGTTTACTTTGACATAGGAATAGAATGTGTTAAAAGTTAATGCTGATATTTGGCCACAAGGAAGTGCTTTAAATTTCCTGTTGGACACCGTTTACAGATTTTAAAAATATTGATTAGTCTGACAGTTATGGCAATTTTTTTATTACTTTCCAGACAGCCCTCGTAATTACATAGCCAGTCATGCTATCATGATTACCTAACCAATCTTATCAACATGTGCACCAAGCCAGTCATGGCATTGTGATCATTTAGCCAGTCAAGCCACTACTTAGCACTCATACCAATATATTCTCTAAGCCAGTCATGTTACCAACATCATTACTTAGCTATTTATGCCAATGCAGTTACCTTAGCCGGTCATGTTCACATATTCATTTAGCCAGTCATGCCATTGTAATCATTTACCCAGTCATATCAACATATTCACTAGGCCATCCATGTTAGCACAATCACTTAGCCGACCATACCTCATTGTGATGCCTTGAGTGAAACTGCTATAATAATAACTGCTGCTCATCTCAACAACATTACAACCATAGCCATCATAAATTATGATCCTATCTGACAGCAGTGCAGTGAAATAAATATAATTTCAAAATTAATTTCTAGCAGATTTATCATGAAAAGCCTGTCAGAAGAGGACTAAATACATGTACTCCAAATGTATATGAAATGACAACAATTTTAAAATATTTCAAGACATATCTGTAGCATATATAATCATACCAACATAAATTTGCTGAATGTTTCTATTCCCCTGAGTTTGATTTTTCAAATGTAAAATGAGTAAGAGAGACAAACTGATTTCTCAGTCATCACAGCATTGTTGGTAGCTGAAAAGTGAACTCACTTGAGAAATTGTATTTTTCAAGATATGTTCACTTTTCAGATCCCATCAGTGTTGCTCTCCTGTTTAGTTTGAGAAACCAGACGTTAGAGGATAGAAACCTACAGTGACAGTATGCACCAAGGGGTGTTGATTTCACAGTAAAAGTAATCCCTGCAAATTGATACTCACACAACCATATTTTTTTTAGACTATCCATTTTACAATCCCTTTTTATTTTCTGTCATGGATATACACAAGAAAACTTATTATGAAACACTGGTCCAACATTTGAAATTGTTCTTTCCTTCCTGCTTTCTTTTCCTGTGGCCATGTGGTTGCTGCGGCATTTACCAATGATGTCCACAAAAATGCCCTTTTATGTATCTGACATTTTATATCATTGGGGTCATCATCACAATGCGTAATCCCCTATTTACTGTGGCTTTGTCTTGCTAGAGCTGAATTCGGGTACGATGAAGGAGCAACTTGGACAAACAAACTTCTTTATTTTGAGTTACTGATGTTTTTGTTATCTGTAGCTCTAGTTTAATTTTGACGTTTTTGCATTTTGACTGTCAGCTGTTCCTTATTCTACACGCAAACCAGGCTGGGATTTTATTCTCTAAAGTGAGGAATTATAGTGCTGTTCTAAATTAATATGTTGCAATTGGAATTGTTTAATTTACTTTAGTTTTGTTTGTATGTTGTATTTTCTTTTAAGCTTAAGCTGGTGTTGGTGTTGGCAGAGCTAGTGTTTGCAGAGGTAGTGTAGATAGATACCTTTAGTTTGCTGTGGGCTTTGCTAATGTTAGAGATAGTGGAGGCTTCTTTGTCATCAGCAGTGTCTTTTGAGTGCGATATACTAGCACAGGCAGAGCAGCACTATGCCTATTAGTGTCACATAATTAAATGGTTTCAAGAAATTCAATTTTTCCTTGTTGAGGTCGTTAATTTGGAGAGAATGTGCAAGCTATTTGTTCTCACAAAATGAAGCTGAGATACATGCTAGCTTAATGCAGTTGCATGCTATGCTGAGCCAATATACAGCTATTGCATGTTTCAGCTTGTGATAGTTAGTATGAACCACTTTGTACAAGCTGGGATTAATTTGTTCACTATGTTTCTTTCTGCTTTAAGTATTATCCTACATTCTACACAAGATTTTATCAGCTTGTGGGCACATGTAATTTAAAAATTTGCCTTCAAATTGTGCCTTCATTTATGAGCTTATATTCAGTTTCAGTTGACACACAGTTTTAGCTTTGGTTTTTGTGCCTTTTTTGCATTTGCTCGTACATCTTTATTCCCACAGCCTCTCAGAGATCATCAAGAAATAGAATAATATCCCTCATACATATGTGTCAGAATCAAAGAAGATTAAAAAAAACAACAACAACAAGAAAACATGAAAATGCTAAAGCAGCAGCATGCAAATAAATCATAAGCTACCACAAGAAACATGAAAATAAAAATAATGCAGTCTGACATATTACTGATCGTATGATCTGCACACTAGACATGGAATGTTTATCAACCTTATCAGCCTTTGAAAAATTAAGTTTCCCAGATGAGTTATGAATAATATATGATTAATTCTAGGAGAACATGAAAATCAACAATTTTACAAACAACTGACTTTAAATGAGAGAGGTAGACTGGCTCTGTAGGTCAATTATTTAGTGTTTCAAGAGGGAAGAGAGATTTTGGTGCAGAGAATTAGTACCAAAGTATTAATTTTGCCTGTCCTGACATTTCTTGCCGCTGATAGCCAAGGTACTCCTTGTAAAACCCTTTAATTTGCATCATGACCTAGATCACTGAACATTACTAACTACTCTTACAGCAACTTGCAATCAGTTTTGGGAGCCTCTGGCTAAAGAGGGAAAAACAAAATTATGCGCCCATACACGCCATTCAAACAAACCATTTCATCTAATATTACACATAGCTTGCTCTAGCTTTTGTCTGTTTTTGGCACCTTACTGTAGCAAAATAACATAAAAATTTGTGGTGGAAAAAGTTTTCAGTTTGTCACACTTGTTGAAAGGAAGAAGTGTAGAATTGACCAACTGGGGCATACTTCAGTTTCAATGCACAAAATGTTGAATGAGTATGTCATTTTACTAAATATACAATTTGGATCAAAATTGTTCTCATGAAGTTATCATTCACAAGTTTAGAATTGTTTTGAAATCTCACAACTTTGTACTTGATTATGTAGATGGTTGACATATTTAGTTCTTTATTTCAAATTCCAGCTTTTAGTCTGCATGGCTATTAAGGACTTTGTTGTAGACAGCAGTATTAAAAGAAAATCTGCTAAACATACATTACACAGATATTTTAATCACTCTTTTGTTCAGTCAGTTGAATTACATGTCTTTATGAAGTAGATGTATATGAGGCATAAAACAAGCATTATTAAGGAGGAGAAAACTGTTGCTCTGAGACAAAAAGAATTATGAAAAAGATACCATGATAAGGAAGATAACAAATTATTATTTATTATACTCTGAATTTTTTAGAACTTTTCATTAAGTATGTTTGAAAGTGTTTTTTTTTTTCCTTTTTGCAATGCTTTATACTTCATGTATATATCAAATGGAAGTAGTTTGGCTAATGGTATAAGTGTCTTATTATGAAGCTGAGGGAACTAATATATATTTTTATAACAAATTAAATACCATATGTACATTTGTTTTGTCATAGAATCTCTGATACTGGTCGTTTTTTATGCAGTGCCAGACATATAATAAATCATTTTAATGTATGTCATCCACTAATAAATGTTTGAATTTCAGGATGCTGTTAAAATGGAGGAAAAGTATATTTGCCCTAATTCACATTTTCATTCAATTGATTACAAGCTGTAAATATTTAGGAAGACAGTAGTAAATTTTGAGCTCTATTTTTCTTTGTTCTGTTACAGGTGATGATAAGAGATCAGCGTTCCATACGATATAAGATACGGAACTGGTGGAGCAACTTCTGGAACCAGTTTGACTTTTGCATGTACACATTTGTAATCATCTCCATCATTCTGAGATACCAGTTGGAAAAAGAGGATTTTGTGTACGTGCGGGTCATGTACTCCATCACATTAGTCATGTCCTATTTGCGCTTCATGCAATTCTTCTTTGCAGAAAAGAACATGGGTCCCAAAGTCATCATGATTCGGAGAATGGTAAGCTAGTCTAGTCTCTCAAAGCACAGAATGAATTCAAAAGCAAACAAAGTATACATGTATTATGGGGATTGTTTTTTACCAGCACTATTACTTCCCTTTACCAGACACACAGGTTATTGAAGAAACAGTGTAAAGAAGGAAAAATTCACTTTTTTCTTGTCATTTGAAAAACTGATCACAAAATTCTTTGCTAAAATTATTGCTATATGAAGAAAACAGTTTCCTTATACAGTGACTTTTTTTGTAATTTTTTATAATGTACATTTCAAATAAAGAGTGTAAAGTTCATTTGTCTCCGAATTCAAATACCTTGGATCAGTTGTGTCGGATAAGGGATCAAAGCCTGAAATTCTCTAGAATAGCTCAGACTACAGCTGCAATGACAAAACTTAAAACTGTACGGAACAATAGAAACATCGCTGTCAGCCCCAAAATCAGACTGATGCATTCCTTGGTTATGTCCATCTTCCTTTATGCATGCAAAAGTTGGACTTTCACAGCAGACATGGAGAGGAGAATTAAGGCTATGGAAATGGGATGCTTCCGCAAAATTCTTGGCATGACATTCAGAGATCACATTACAAATGAAGAAGTAAAGAGGCAAATTCAGAATGAAACTGGGCCATATTCCAATCCTCTAGCCATAGTAAAGTGCCTTAAACTGGTGTGGTATGGCCATGTCACGCAATATTCAGTCCTTGCAAAAACGTGAGGAAGGAGAAGAGGAAGACAAAAGAAGAGATGGGATGACAACATACAAGAGTGGATGGGTCTGGAGCTTAAGGACACCTTGAGAAAGGCAGAGAACAAGGAGGAATGGAAGAAGCTGATTGTTAGATCCTCAGAGGCGCCCCAAAGGACAGCTGGTCTACGGGAGTGATGATGATGATGATGATGATAATGATGATGATTTATTGCCCCGACGAAGAGCCAAGCGGGCTCGAAAATTTGGCTCACGATATAATTTTATTTTCTTAACGCAATTCAAAATTCTTCATATTGTTCTTCGACTTTTTTGATGTATTTGATTAGTTGCCGGTGGACAGTCGTCTAAAGTTTAAGACATTTTTCGTAAAATGATGATGATGATGATGATGATGATGCTTGTTCAACACCCTTGTGCCTGGCAAAGGGAAATAACAAGACTGGTAAAAAACAATCCCCATTCTGTGTTGTCACAACATATTGCCTAAGGAAACTCATGGTTTACATTCTTGTTTTTAACAATGTCTTTAAACATATATATTTTGATACTTAGAAATATTTAAAAGATCTAGCTGTTTACTATGGAAGCTGAGAATTATCACATCTCACTAGTTTGATATGGGATGGATTTCTACAAATCTACATACCACTTTCATGAACTGTGATAAATATTGTTATAAAGATGAAGTTGTTAACACTGAAGATTCCCTCACATACTTTGCATCTTTTGAAGATCAAATTCTCATTCTCTGTATTCTCATGTTTTTAAAAAGTACTTTCTTTAAAAGTATGTGAGCAAAAATATTATTTTGTATCTGTTTTTCTAAATTCTATTCACTTATATGAGTGAATAGTTTATTGTGTAGCCACCACCAATAGGAAAATAATAATAAACAGCAGAGGCATCCTTGAGATTCTGCTTTTGACAGATGGCAAAGTCTATTCATGTCTTTTCAATTGTGAAATCAAAGGACAGAAGAACTGAACACTCATCTTTGGCTTATTTTATGGATTTCAGCTGACAGACCTGATGTTCTTCTTCTTAATACTGCTGGTGTTTGTGCTGAGTTTTGGAGTGGCCTATCACATCAACATGTTCCCCAATGCGCCAGTCAGCTGGTCCATATTGTATAATGTCCTCCACTTCCCTTACTTCCAAATTTATGGTGAGCTGTTCCTGGAAGATTTATCAGGTAAGCGAAAAGATGGAAATGAAAAAAAAAAATGTTTTTAATTCAAATTTATGATCACTCATTTTTGGACAATTTTCATTAGGAAAGCATATTGGTGGGAATAAATATATGATGTATGTCAGTATCCAAATCTACAGTAAGTTATGTTTTGTACAAAAGTAGATGTAATAGTTAACCCGTTGAACCCTACAGTCTGATACACCGGGCAGATTTTCAGGTGTCAAATTCCTCACAGCCCAATAGATAGGCTGACACACTTACCCTAGTCATATGTGTCCACTACAGTTAAAAATAGATCTAATAGGTCACCTTGGGGCAAAGACATTTAGGATTGCCGTAATTTACAAATGTCTGCACCCATGATCGCGTTTGAGGCTTGTGTTTACAAAAGATATTGAACATGAAATGAGAAATGTGTATTCTCGGCCCAGAAGGCCAGGGACAAGGGTTTTTCAGGCACTGGTGACCAGAGTTCAAAGGGTTAATTTGCAGTCAATATTATTATAGCATTTGATCCCATTAGAAATGTATAAGCTCAAAGTACCAGTGGTCACAGTTTTACATTAAGTATTTGAACCATATTTAAACATTTCAAAGTGTTGAAATCTTCTTTCTTTGTTTTATGAGTTTAAAATTACCATTTGTTGTGGTTAATTTATGATGCACAATTTGGTAATCAAATAATTCTGGGATGAGTAGGAGATGAAGTGAATGGCTGCACTAGAAATGAGACTATCTGGAGAGAAGACCCCATGAAGAGGTGCCCAGAGGAGAATGTCATTGTTCTAGTGTTGCTGGCTGTGTATATGATCTTGACTAACATCCTGCTAGTCAACTTGCTTATTGCTATGTTCAGGTAAGTCTCTCTGTAGCTTCAGATAGTTCCTTCACAGGACGGCCACAAATGGTGTAGCTGTGGTCTTTCTTGGCTAACCCAGGGACTATAGTTGATGCTGTTATTTTGATCCTTCCTAGCATAATCATCATCAGTGCAGCTATCCTGATTTCCAGTGAGGAGAGTGACTTAAAGTTTAACTGTATTTTCTTTCTGCATAGTTCAAGACCTGTCACCATGGCTTTCCATTTCTAACCTGTATATCATGTAGTATAATTTATGTGATGAAGATCTTTTTTAATGCTGCTAAAGTTATAACTTTTTAAATATTATCAGTCTTAGATTGAATATTTTTGCTTCCTTTTTTGTTTTTGTGATGATCATTTTTTCCATTGATGAGATTTTAGTGAATCATGTTGTAATGAAATTTGAAGCAATACTGCATCAGTGCAATGCATAATTTATTCCTTAAATGAAATGAAAACAAGTCAAGATTAAGGGGGAAGAACAAAAGATGTACAGTTTCTAATATTTTCAAAGTTACCATACATGGGTTTAATCCTGAGCCTTAATTATTCCACGTAAAAAAATAAGAAAAAACAGCCATTGTTGTCCAGAGCAATGTTTTGAATCGATAACGTCAACCAATAAAAAGCACAGACATCTATGGAAACAAAAGAGTCAGTTTTCTCTCATGTGTAAAACGGAGAAATATGTGGTTCTCATCCCTACTTTTTCAAGTATAAGCTGCAAATAATAAACTTAGTCTTACATATTGTATAGTAATGCATGACTATTCCAAACTTTTCAGTTATACATTCCAAACTGTACAAGATATGTCAACCAAAGTCTGGCGATTCTATCGCATTTCCTTGGTGTATGAGTACTTTGATCGTCCATCTATGGTGCCACCTGTAATTATAATCAACCACATCTGGAGGATAGTGCGCTACCTCATTGCCATCAAATCAGGCAAGATAAAAAAGAGGCACAATGTTTTTGGTATGTTATCATACATCAGATCACACCATCACAATCAGAATATAAATTGCTCAAGTTATTTTTAGTGCCATTGAGAAAACTCAACAGATTCATTTTGCCTAAAGCGAAGATGTGTTTTAGGCAAAAAATCTTACTGTGCCTGTTTCCTTTGGGAGATGAGCATTAGGAATTTTTTACCAATACCAACAGTAGTATGGTTCACAGGCACAGCATAGCACTGTTAGCTCAAAACCCCTCGAAAAATGACTAGGGTACTTGTGTTGTGACTGTGGTAATCAGTGACACGGTTGGTGGAATGAGTCAGATGTCAAAGGGACTTTGTTGAAACAATCAAACATTACTGACCGAGTAGTTATAGGAGTTAACTCTAAGTATCTCAACACAACAAAATCTAAACTTTTTTTTTTTCATCAAAGTGAAGTACATTCATTTCCCTTTCCACTGATACCAATCAATCTATACAAGGAAATTTTGACACCAGTCTCAATCCACTTGGTCACATGATAGAAATGTGCTTATAATTTTTTTTTTTTTTTGGAGAACATAAACAAAAAAATTATGTATGACTCATAAACCTGTTGTCAGGCATGTGACAGATAAATGTTTGAGTTTGTAACTTCTTTTTCACGTGAATATAATGGTGTACAAGTTTACTCATGTTCCTTGTTCAACATGTGACACCTGGCTTATTTTTGTACTATTGCAAACATTCCAGCCTCATCACATACGCATATGTTATAGAAATACAATCTGCACAATATTCTTCAACTTTATGCCCTGTAGCCCTCTGTTTGTCTGATGAAGACAACTTGAGACTATCACTGTTTGAAAAGGCAGCCATGGAAGTCCACCTGGCACATTCCTCATTGCAGGAACGAGAACAGCTTGATAAACGTGTGGCATCAACTTCTGACAGGTAAGAAATCACACAGACAAAAATGAAAATTTTCCATCTATGAACTACTAAACCAAAAATACTCTGTGATTCAGATACACAGAGAATGATTTGTGTGTGTGTATGTGTATGTGTGTGTTGTTTTTTTAACAGAAAAATTATTTATTTAAAAAAAAAAAAATCTCCCATCTTCCCTTTTCTACTCAAGAATAACGCAAGAGCAGGATGCTCTGATCAAGCCACTAATTTAAAGTCTCACTCAAACTTTTGTCTGTCTTTATCCTGAGTATTTCACCAACAATGGGATTTTGTGACAGGTTGGAAATGGTGATGGATGATTTGCAGAAGATCAAAGAAGCTGTCAGACAGCAGGAGGCAAGTGCTGTTCCCACTAACCTACCCTCTGATGTGGCTAAAACATCAGCTGATACAAGCCAGGATGCAACTATTGCTGATTCCCCTACCACTGAGATAAAGAAATTTGGTGCATGGTAATCTCTTTGTTTATGATATTTATCAAGCATAGGGAGACATTTTTATGGACAGTGACTAGTTGTCATCTCTGGAAGAGGTTGAGAAAATTGAAACTGTTGTAGCCTAGGTCTCTCATAGTAATTATCATTTCAGGTAATTATAGTAGTTTCCTAGGAATTGTGTCCTTCTGTTATGAAAATGCTATTTCATAATTAATTGACAAGTGGGATGAAAACACTCTACTCATCATGCCCATTTTGAAATTTTCTGTTTCATGAAAGAGGGAAGAGAGTGTCCAATCAGAAACAAACAACTGTCCTTCTTCAGGAATTACGGACATGGGCTTTCAGAATGTGATATCTTTATCCTTGAGTTTCAAACTGCAGCAAATTGCATCCAAATTTTCAGATGCTTAAATAGCAATTTATAATGTGAAAATAACCATCTGTTCTAACTGTCTATGGAAACCTTTGCGGATTTGATAGCAAGCCACTATCTTTTTTATCATGTGTTCATTTGTGCATTACCTCACAGGGCAGAAAACAGAAGACAAGATGAAGATGTCCAGACACAGCTGAAGCAACTGCAGCAACAAACCTTAGAAAACAATCAACGACTAGCACAAGTCGCATCCTTGCTGAACAAGATAACCAAGCAACAGCAGTAATATTTAAAAGAGATATAAGTATCATCAGTTTCACTCGGTCCAGGAAATTACTTTGTATTGTCATTTTTGTTTTAGCTTTTCTGAGCTCGAGATCTGTACTTTTGTGAGATCTCATGCAAGTGATATATCATGCATATTAGTGAAATGTGCTGGACATCAAGAGAAGCCTTGTTGGAAAAAATTTTGAATGCATGTGAGCACTTTCATGGCACAGAAGAGTTGTGGCTAAACAATTTTCCATTGAAGTAAAGTGAGCTCATTGTCTTTTCCATTGACACCCAATACCTGAAAAAAAATTGACATCAGACTATTTCAGACTGGTTTGCATGAAATATGTAATGTCAACTGTTAAAAGCATGAAACTTTCAAAATCTTCCTTCAGCTCAGAGGTTTATCCTATCCCAGTGTACCGCACTAATAGATATGCATACATTTTTTTTTTATGTGAAATAAGAATCAGTGTAGTGAGCAATCATTTACCCCTAAGAGACTATTTACATATGAACTTTTAAGGGGTTTATGGCCGCAAGTTTTTCATTAGACCTACCCAATGCCCAGTTTTTCAGTGATATGTGAAAAGGTGTATCACAGCTGAATTCTCCTAGGCATACGGTGTCAGTAGGGATCACAGGGGACAAAAGTGCTCAGTTTTGTGCCTTTTAGATTGAGTCCTGATGGGGTCATAAAT
The DNA here is from genome assembly GCA_039654565.1 of Peronia peronii. NCBI lineage: Eukaryota > Metazoa > Mollusca > Gastropoda > Systellommatophora > Onchidiidae > Peronia > Peronia peronii. Next base: position 12,431 of record JBCEWB010609971.1, read on the forward strand.
TTTAAGCCATCAACAGTCCTTTGCTGTCAGATTACTGATTAGTACTTGATCAAACTACCTGCCTAGGGACTTGCATGCCATGCACCAAAATTGTACCAGCTGACCAAAAAAAAAAAAAAAATGTCCATATAAACCCTCTATTTTCTCTATTATCACCAGTCTAATTCTAAAACTAGTCACTTGAATGTGTTTTGACACTTAATTTCTGACATTTTGCAAAAATTTGTTTTTTTTCATTCATGGCATCAGAATGCCGTTTAAAAAAGTGTCCTCAAATTTCCACAATTTTGATCATTACAAGTATTGTTATATTTGATATTGAAAAGTTAGGAGTCCTACAATTTCTCTGCTTTCTGAACATTTGGGAAGTGAAGATAATCTATTTTTACTGAGAGAAAAAATGGTCAACTTTACAGCAACAGTTTTTGAGATATCATCAATTTTATAACCACTGGCCCACTTTGCCTGTGTCCTCATTTATCACCAGTCTCATTTCCTTTGTGTATTTTTATATGCTCTGTTTTCATTTTCTGGAAAAATGAAATATACTGATTAAGCTCATCTAGATGATGTACATTGCTTATGTAGAACTTGTTGCAGAAGAACTTTGTTAAGGAAGAGACAAAATGCAAAAACGTTTTGTAGTGAGACATATGCAAAGGACATAATTGTCATATTGATGTAACAGAGATCAACATAAGATACATTCATCTGCTATTTGTTCCTTGTGTGTGAATAGAATAGGACCTACAAACAACAAAATTAAGACCTAGTAAATTATCACCTAGGAATATCCTTAACTAGACTCAAAAAAATCAACCATTATTGGATCAAATATGATCCGACACTTTCTTTTGAAAATTGGCCTTTATACAGACATTTCTCGAGTTTTAACAAGAGAAGTTAAAAGAAATACATCACACTGTCCAGCACGCAGTTCACACAAGTAAATTTTTACAGAGGTGAGCTGTGACCCCTGTTGTGACCCCACTCTGGAAAGGAGGTGAGTGATAATTAACTGTGAACTTAAGGAGTGAAAATTCTATGTCATTGGGAAGCACGAGACTATGTGGAGATGGTAGATTTATGAAGAAGCACAAATATTTGTTAATTTAGTAGATGCTATTCTACAAATAATTAATTAGGATGAAGTTATTTGCTAAGAGCAAAAATCGAATACATATTTTTCTCCATCTCTATCTCACCTGCCAAACTTTCCAAACTCAGCTAAAGTAATGTTTAGTGTTTCAGGTAATAAAAATATTATCTTATTTCCTGTACATGAAAGCACATGCACTGTTTTGAGAATACAAGTAAGAGTAGCAACATCTATACATATATATTACTCACTCATTGATGCAATAAAATACTTATGAAATGCAACCTGAGAGTGAAATGTTGTAATGAAGTTGAAATTTTATCATCACCAGCAATAGAATTACATTGTTTTCTCCTGCAAACCTGCGCATTTACTCACAGCAATTGAATGTTCTAGAAGTGACAGTATTGATTTTTTTTTCCTGATAACCTCGTGTAAAGTAACCAGTATGATTAAAAACTGTTTCTTTGGAAATATTTTCTTTACCATTTATAAATTTTACATGTTGGCATCTTGTAATGAAATCTGTGATATTTCGTTGCTCAGTCATTTTTTTTAGTAAATAAATTCCAGTATCTTCATTCTTGGATATTGTACATAGTGTTGCATCAATCAACGCATTCTTTTCCTTATTGTGATATGGGTTTTAACAGGTGTTGGGCTTAGGCTGAGGGAAGACATTTAATCAGACTTATATTCCTTTTTACCAGTAAACTAGGATTATTTTGACATAGTTTAGGCCTTTTCTTTTCAAGAACAATTTCTTGCCACTTGCAGAATAATTCTGAAAATGAGAAGAAGCCTCATTCAGCAAAGTGTAGAACTGGAATTTTAAGTATGAAATAAGATAAGAAAAGAAGATATAAGGTAGGCTAAGTATCACCTGGAAGTGTTTGGACATAGGTGGGACAAGGAGAAATTACTCATGGAAAGATGAACATGTCGAAGAATAGTGTTGAATGGATGTGTTTGGTTCATGGTCTGTATTCTGGACAGAATGATGGGTAATGATGATGAATATGGGATCGTAAATGACACTGTGACAGAAAGTCTGAGTTTTTGTCCCTTGGTTACCCACATCACAAATGATCCTTTTTTAATGGTTTTTTTTTAATGGTCGAGTCTATTTACCCGACTAGTCGAGAGGGATTATGCAATGAATTTACATAGTGTGCCCTACGCCGCACACGAGGGCATAGGTAAACCACGAGGGAGAGGGGAGAAAGAGAGGCTTAGTAAGGAAGAGAAAGACAAAGGGCGCAGATAGACCGGGGGACATGTAAAACAAAGAAACAAAGACACGTGTAAACACGTGGGAGACCAGAAAAAGAGGCCCAGTAAGGGGGGGGGGGGGGTGAGACGAAAGAAAGACAGCGGGAGAGGAGGAGGGGAGGAGAAAATGATGGGAGAGAGGGAACGATGGACCCCAGTGAGGAGAAAGACCCGCAACATCAAGGGAAATATTCCACTGGTGAGTCCATCGAACCTACCAAAAGAAAATTAGAAAGAAGAACAAACGTACGCAAAAGTAGTATCGGGGGAGACAGAGGGAAACAAACAAAATGAAATAAAAAATCTCGAGATACTCATCTCTAAACAGTTAAAATTTTATTAGTAGCCCTTTTCAGGGCTGAAATTAACTCATTAACAGTTTTTTTATAACAATACCATTCTGTCTCTACTTTTCCACTGTTAGACCTATAAGACAGTGGCCCTTTACCAGATTGTCTGAACTGTTTTTCACTGACCGAAATAACAGTAACAGCGTTTTCAATGCATTTGCGCATATGGGGGAGGGATTTAAAGCTTAATCCTTTTAATAGTTTTTGTCTTGTGCTTGGAAAAACGAATTTTGATGATACAAGTTCCTCAAAACAGCTAAAAAATTCCTTGTAGCTTTTAAGCACGCTGCCTACAATCAGGCGGTTGGCCATTTTCAAAGTGACAGTGAGAAGTGAGGAGCGAGAATGGAGTGGCAGGCGGAAAGCATTTGTGGAAGGTGATATCGTCGAGCTAAATCTAGTTCGATACCGAAATGTCGCATCGGTAACAATAATAAACATGCACCATTTAATGTTTAGGTCATAAATCTAATACAAGTCGAGGATATCCTGTTTTATCCCATGGTTTTTTTTTGTGAAAAGCCCCCATGAGGTATAATGTACTTTGCTATATTTATGCAGCGTTGTTAAAACGAAAAACCTTAAACGAATAAAAAAAAAATAATAATCTCCAATTGCTGAACTGATACCGATCACTTAAATAGGAAAAAGGGCCAGTCGTGGGCTATTCACCCAAGCGGTCGGTCAAATAGACACTTCCTTTTTTAATTGATAATTTCCCCCTTTTTTTTTACTCACTAGAGTATACATTTTGAACTTACATGGCGCAAGATAAAGATACAAATGAAATAAATATGAGCCATTTGGAACTTTTTGCCACTGTCCTAAATGCATAAGTGTAAGACATGTTTCAGTCATACAGTAAATAGATAAGAAACTTATGAACAATTTTGTTCAGGCATGTGTTTTGTAACCATAATCTCCATCCTCTGTCAGAGTAGTATAAAAGAAACGCCTGAATTTAATACTACAGAATGGGGTTGCAGTGGCTCTGTGGTTTGGCGTCTGCTCACGGAGAAAACAGGCCGGGATTGACTCGTGGGTCCTGCATGGGGGGATGAAAGGACATGAAGATCGAAAACCGGCATTTTTTCAATGACTCAGCAGTTCCCTGGCTTCCAGTAGGTAGGGAAGCCTGACATCTAGCCTTCTCAGATAAGGGCGAATTTATTTCAGAGGTCCCGTGTGTGCGTTACGCACATTAAAAAACCCTTGGTAGTTCAAAATCGATGAAAAAGTAGGCTGCATGCCGCTGTCTGGGCAACATTTCCAAATTCCAGATTTCTACCCACAACATTTTTCAGCAAAAATTGGCAACTTCTAAAAGCCGAGATAATCCTACTTTCTTTGGATTGAAAGGCTTAAGAAAAAACATAACACAGAACTGGAAGAAAGAAAAAGGTGAGAAGACAGGAACCATAAATCATCACAGTCATTGAGCACATTATGGAAAGGTAGCATTTTGACTTTTACATCTTTGTAGTCGTCACAGTTTTCATGTCATAATTTATGTTAGCAGTTGTTTATTGTAAGAGGAGTTAATATGAAATAAACCATATCATCTTATTCTGTTGTTAGGCAATCACATGAGTATTTTGTTGAACACAAACTTGCTTAAGGACAGTTCTCATGAAATGTATGTATACTGTGTCAAAACAGTGTTAATAATTTTTTTTACCACCAGATATCATGACAAAGTTCACGTTAGTGATTTTCTGTGGAAAAAATTGAAATGATTTTCCACTGTTTATAAGATCTTTGCCTTGCCAGTAAACAGCAGATGAAGCTTTTAAGTGGTACTAACTACCGGCACTTTGAGGAAGTGATACTGATCAGAGAGAGGTTCAGCTTTGAGCCAGTTGGGTGAATATTTTTGAGAATGGCAGTTTTTACATGTTTGAAATATTGATAAAATATATTTGTGCCCTAGCTCCCATTTAGGTGCCATAGATAGTGATTAAATGTCTAGTACAAAAAGATTCTTTTTAGTATATATAGTTAAAACATGTCTTTAATACAGTAGAATGTATGATTCCCTTTGTTTCAATTTAATTATGAAAGGGCTGACAATTAAATCAGTTCATTTTCATTCTATGAGGAGTCAGTATTGCAACAGTGCTTTTTTATATATTTGTTTTACAAATCCATCCATCAGCTTGTGGTGTTTTAGTTTTGTTTTTGTCATGACATCCTTCCTCTCATGTATTTTTTTTATCTCTTCTGTATATATGTATTTGTTTAGCATTGACATATAGATAAACATTTTATGTTCATCATATAATTAATATTTCCTTATAGATCACAGCTTTTTTGTTGATATATTTATTCTCAGGTATAAAAAAAATAAATTATTTGTAATTTTGAAAATGTGAAGGAATGAAAGTGAATAAGATACAGTGCCACGCTGACAATCCCTCAAACAAGTCTCTCAATCTGAGAGGTCAGTTCTATACCTTGAGTTTGAATTGCAATTATTTTTTCACATTGCAATATAAAACATAATTAAATAAATTTCATTAGAGAGGATGTACATACATTTTATTCTATATCATTGTATAAAATAATATACACAATATATGTGAAGACTAAGGGCAAAGTAACAACAGAAATCCCTGTTGTTGTTTTTTTTTGTTATTATTACTTTCAGGTTAATGGGTTTAGTTCTGCCTATAAAAGATCAAAAGGAGCAGCCACTGTTGTTCAAAGCAATGGTTTGAATCAGTAACTTCAACAAAGAGCATAGGAGTCTTTGAAATGAAAGTTCAGTTTTCTCTTTATGTAAAAGCTGGGTTCATGTGGTTTTACTGCTTCTGTGCGAGGGGGGGGGGGAGGGAGGGGGAGGGAGGG
>JBCEWB010610082.1:5486-17997 GCA_039654565.1 Peronia peronii
AATGCTGAGGAAGCTGTGTGCCTTGTGGGTACCCCATGCTGACTGAGGATCTGAACGGGCTAGGGTTGTCAAAACATGTTAGGAGAATATGGTGAAGCCTGTGTATAAAGTCATAACTGGAGATGAGGCATGAGTATACAATTGCAATTCTGAAAGCAAGTATCAAAGCTTGTGTTGGATGGGTGCTGGAGGTGTTCCACCTGTGAAAAATAAGCAATTTCAGAACACTGGTAAAAGGATGATGGTGGTGTTTTTATTTTTTTTTTTTTTAAATGCGGCCTATGGTATATCAATAGCTGTTTATCAAATGCCTTCCATAAGTGGGCATAAAAGCATCTGAGGACTGGCACTAAGCTGCACCACAGTAATGCAAGTGTTTACAAAGCACACGTGACTTTGGAGTATTTGGAAAGAGAAAATGTATAATCTCTTCCACACCACATCTGAGGACTGGTACTAAGCTGCACCACAGTAATGCAAGTGTTTACAAAGCATACGTGACTTTGGAGTATTTGGAAAGAGAAAACGTGTAATCTCTTCCACATCTGCCTTACTCATCAGACATACTAGCTCCTTGTGACTTCTTCTTATTTCACAGATCAATTTCAGTCAAAGATCAAATGAGAGTGAAGTGATTCAGTGACAACAAAGAAGTGCTGTTTACATTTTAAAAAAATAATCGAGGGGATATGTGCTGAGGAATGTAACTTGGTTTAGGAGGATGCAGTCGTGCATCATTACTAGTGGAAAGAACTTTGAGAAGTGGTTAAAATTTTGTGAGACCAGAAGAACATGGTTAGTGCGAGCATATAAAAGGCATACCTCGTATATAGGTGATTTTGTCCTCTCAAGTAATAAGCATGATATAGCGCAGGCAGCGGAGACAAAACCATTCAGAATGATTCTCCTATCTGGTTCATTTCATCCAGGTTTTGCTGCTTTAACTAGGATTTAAATAGACAGACCTAATGTCAGTCAAGTTACACTTTGGAGTATTACACAATGTTGTCAGGTAAAATGCAAAAATATGTTTTGCAGATCAAAGATATTGCAAGGAATCATTTTACAAAAGCAAGACAATAATAAAAAAAGAAAATCATGTCATTACTATGCCTTCAGACTTAAGGTTTAATGATAAGCAGAATCACATGCATAGTTTTGTATATAGATTCTTCGGCCAAAGCCCAACATTAATGATTTAATAAAGAAAAAAGAAATGATGAAAATATGTATAGAATTTACTGAAATATCTTTCATAACAAGTTATTGTAACTTTCAATATAAATTTTATCCTGCACAGGTTGTTCAAAAACATAAAGCTGTCCTTGTAAAATTTGACGAAACCTACCCATACGGCAAAAAGCAAGATGTTTTCAAAGAGGTTGCCAAATCCACTTTACTTCAGGCAGATCTGCTTCTGGCTGAAGTCCATGTGGCAGGTAAAGGATGTGAAAATATGAATGAGCCATTTTTTTCACCCAGCTAGGTTACTTCCCTTTGCCAAGTACACTAGGTGTAGGACAAGCATTGCAAAGAAGGAAAAAAGCACCTTTTCTCTTGTTATTTGAAACATGTGATGCAAAAAATTATGAAAAAATTATCACAATCTTTCAGAATTTTCTGTTTCTTATAGTTCACATAACAAGCGAAAAAGTGATTTTTTTCCTTCTTTACAATGCTTGTGTTATATCTCTTGTACTTGGCAAAGGGAAGTAACTTTGCTGACGGTCAAAATGGCTCATTGATTACATGACCATGAGTTAAAGATTTGTATTTTCAAATATTTTTTCCTATCACAGATTGCTCTTTTAATGGTGACTCTTCCTTCAAAGAGGTCTGTCTTTTACTAATTTTAAAGCACCACATTAAGCTTATTGTTCTGAAGTATTTCTAATTAAAACCAGGCAGTTCAGTCAATTTGCACCCTTCAGTGCAAATTCCACCTTCGCAGCCCCATAGTAACTGACTGATGTGGTCCATAAAATTGTAACTTCATATAATGGTTGGTTTGGTTTTGTTATCATCAGAATAGTATCACTTCTAATATATCATTTTAAAGGGGAAAGAACACTCTCTAAAATGAAAATCTTTCTATGTAAATCAGTTTGATGTAGCCAGTAATTTGTAGCAATCAGAAAAATTAATTTCTAGTTTACATTATTTTTTTTTTTTTCAGCAAACTTCTCATGATCATTGATTAACCTTTTTTACTGTAATAAAAGTACTACATAGTTGCTGAAAAATCAGCACATTTGGACTTTTCGCTGCTGTGATTTTGCTGTACCATTATGGAACATTTAGACCACAACATTTGTAATGATGTGACATGTTGGAGGAAGTCATGTTAGAAATTGAAGAACTTCTACAGCTTTCTTCTAGAATTATGACTGAATTTAGACCTGAACCAAGGCCTGGGTCAGACGGGCCATAAACTTTTTCTTGCAGGCTTGGTAATTCTAGGTTAGTTAGTTGTTTGTGTTTAGGCTGAAAAGAAGAGTATGTTGAGGAGAATTATCAGAGGAATCACTATGCATAGATCCAGACTGATTGTGTATCGTATGTGTGTGTCTTTTCTGTTTATGGAAAATATGACTGTTGAGTAGAAGAAACATTGTCATCACAATTACACGTATGAAATTTTTTATAAGTACAAAAAAACTTGACATGTATGAAGAGGCATACAGAGAAAGAGTGAGTAAATTTTTTTTTTCCCAATTTCATTGTCAAGGATCTCTGGAGGGAAAGGGTGAGCGATGATGGCGTTCAGTGAAGTACAGTGGGACCTCATGTTTAACGACATGGGCAACAACAAGAACTCCAGAATAATGATCTCATTCAAATCTCATTTTTCCTGCTCTATATGTATATTAAATTACTTTGACAAACGGTAACTGAAAATCAAAATGTCGGTAATAGCAAGAGAATTTTTTCATGAATACCACTAATTTTGGTATGACATTAGCACAGCCATGTAATTTGCCAAATGCACGTTGTCGGTTTACATGCCTACAAGTTATTTGTACTACATGCCTCGTGGTGGGTCTAATGCACTTTCTTTGTTAGCCTGTACTACAACAGTACAATATTACATTGCTGCATAAATGTCGGTAACAGCAATATTGCAAGTACAGTGGCCCTGTTGACCACATGTGCAGGACACGTTACATTATATTTATTACACTCGCTGTGTCGGTATGCACACAGTCAGTGTATTCACATTCATTAAGTAGTGCCCTGCTATACTGTTAGGCCCAGGTAGGCCCACAGACTATTGAAACGCCATTTTCTACCTTTGACAGTGGATATGGCAATTTACTCTGGTCTTTGCCATTGTCAGCAAAAGATAATGGAAGAGCAGCGATAAAAAAAAGGTTGCTGTCATCGCATCAATGGATGCGAAAATCAAAATCTGATGCAAAAATGTTTTGTCCAAAACAAAATATTGTATAATTATGTGTGGTAGCTACATGCGTTTATCCCGAGGGAACCTAAGGAAAATTATATGCCTGTCATTCTTACTTTCCCTGATCACTGACCTAAATCTTCATTATTTCTCTCTATACTGGAATAGTGAGATATTGGGAATGAGGAGAAATTTTTGTCAGAATACAGAGTGTCGTTATTCACGAGTTTCACTGTATTTTGTTGTTATATTTTACATGGCCTACTATGGCTTTGCTAGAGGGTCACAGGGTATAACTTTTGTGTGATTGGTATGCTTTGGTGAATGTTATTGATGATGTTTTTTTGGCTTGATTCTTTTATTGGTTTGCTCACATTGTCATACGTTCTGATGTGTGGTACATGTAAATATCTTGGTGTCGTTACTGAGATATAGCTGATTATAGCTTTGTTTGGCAATAAAATTTCTTTTTTTTTTTTTAAACATGATTGACACACTTGATTATATAAATAAAGTGGTCTTCACTTAAGAACCTGGTCATTGGAAGAAAAAAAAATGGACTCTTAAATGGACAGGCTGTTAGACAGATCAATAGGTTATGCAACCTACCTGACTCTTGTCTGCGATGTTTAGTTGATTGGCACCATTAGTTAAAGATTTGTCTCTATGCAATAAGAATAGCTTTCCTCATTATGTGTGTTTGTGTGTTGTAATTATCAAATGGTTCCTGATCTTTCTTGTTTTGCAATTTCATATAGCAAAAATCAAGTGAGTTCCTATGGCATAAGTGACTACTGTGTTTACAATTAGCTAGATCGACTGAAGTAAGAAAACAAATGACCAGTCATGAGGTTTAACTTATTCATCTTTATACATAGATGAACTCTTAGAAAGAGACCACTGTAGAACTATATTAAGGGGCTTTTAGCTTTGAAATGATTTTTATGGTTTCCTCAAACATTTTCAAATGTTTTGATTTACAGTTCATAAGTATTTCATCGCTCTAGAATTAAATTGTTCTAACTGCACCAGTTTTATGATGTGGTTAAGACAGTTTAATTCCGGTCTGATGATTTGTTACTGAGATATGGCTGATGGCAACTTTGCTTAACAGCTTAACTTCACATGCGTTTTAATGTAGCTGATAAGTTTTAACACTTAATAAATGCTCATCCTTCAGTTTTTAAGCAACAAACTTGATTCTTCACAGATTTTCACACATTTTGATGTTTAGTACGTGTAAATATCTGAAAGGGGTGGGGGGGGGGGGTGGCATCCTGGAAGGTGATTTTTTTTTTATTATTAAAGATAGACTGTTTTAACCTTTTCCATCGAATTTGGCATGTTCAGATTGGAGGAAAACAGTGAAAAAAAAAATCAACTTTTTCAAATGATTGCCATGGCAACACCACCATCTTGGAATTTGGCATCTCTAACTTCAAAATCTATCTAATCCACCAAATTTTAACAAAACTTGATGAAACATGGTGAACATATTGTTTGACATAATATCTAAAAAGTTACATATTTTCAACCCTTCCTGTGCAACAGAAAATTTTCTAGAAATTTTTGAAAATGCCATGTAACAAAAAATCAAATTTCGCCATTTTTTCATACTAAAAACCCTTTTTTCTCTAAAGCTTACCAACCAAATGGGCCACGCATACGTACATTTTTTGGTCTTGTTATGAAAATGATGGATACCAAATTTGGTTAGAATCGGTTTTGAAACAAAAAAGTAGATAGCAAAATACTGTCAAAAAACCGGGTTTTGAGAAAAATGCGTTTTAAGTTTTTTTTCATTGAAAAATGGACATGGTGAATTTTTTGTTCAGCTTTCAGCCTTGGAACAGCACTTCTCTACATACTAGTCCTCTCACCATGACTTCTGTGGCTTTTGTTGCTGTTTTTCGGCTTTCTGGCATATCTTTTCTCAAATTTTGCTCCCTACCCCCCATCATTATAATATAAGGGCTCTCATCGAGTAAATACTGTGTTTTTGAGGCCCATATGTGCCCCCCATATCTTTTTTTGTCCAAACCAAGAGTATCTTGACCTGTACTATGGCATATAGTCCACAACTGAGCTCTGAAGCAGCAGAAAGAAAGGAAAATTTCACTCTTTATAGGGCGTGGAAATTCATTTAGAACGCTAGCGCTGATAATCTGCATGATCAGCAGTTTTTTTTGCCTCATAGTGGTCATCTAATGTCCATCCATGGCATTGGGGTTCATGATATTGCTAGGAGAGGTCATAATCAAGTGTCTTATGCACTTTTTTGCCCGTATATAATCATACAGTGGTGATTTACGACTGCGTGTAACAGCCAGATGGAGCCAAACCCCTGGTTGATAGTGGGCTAGGCCTATCGTTGAATGACCATTGGTCAAATATGTTAGAAAGGACATATCCACTTTTTGATACCATTTTTATGCGCAGAAAAGGCAGGGCTTTTAAGAGAAAACAAAAACCCAAAATTACATTTTTTGAGCAAAATCCATATTCCAGGATGCGCCCCCCTTAAAACATTTCTCAAGCAACACCTGATAGAAGTTTGGAGTGCCTAAATATATGTATAGCACAAAATTGCAGTGTTGAAAATTTCCCCAAAATTAAGTGAGAAAAAATACCTTTTGATAGAATTAAGATAGAAATGAAAGTTTAAAAAGTATAGTGATGTGGAAACCAAGAGCTATAAGTTGGTGCTATTTTCCAAAGGTATACAGTCATTTTGAATTTCCTGTAAACTGTCTATGACAGATTAATCAAGATGTCTTTGGACTTAACCTCCTCAATTTGTGTAGAAGGCATGTTGAGTCCTGTGTAGCTAGTACTTTTAGTTTGCTCTAGACCTTTTTCGTGTATGGCAGTGGTCAATGCATTGATGTATGGAGATTTTTTTGTCATTCTTGTTTGCACAGACCAGAGTCAGTAGACATTACAAAAGGAATCAGCATGAAAATAGTGTACAATGTATGTCAAATACCATGGAATAGAGTTTGTTTTATGTGTCATATCAGCTTTGTTTGTCTCATTGCAGACTATGGAGACAAAGACAATGCAGATCTGGCTGAAAGATTTGGAATAGTCAAGGACAATTTTCCAGCATACAGGCTGTTTTTGAATGGGAAAACTACTGAACCAGTCATTTTTTCAGGCGATGGTGAAAATGCTGATGATATAAAAAATTTTGTTATGAGAGAATCAGGTGATTAAAGTTTTTTGTCAAACTGCATCTCACATTGTTACATCTCTTGGCTGCATGATTCTGGGATATGTATGAAAAGTAAACACCCATAATTTTTTTTTTTTTTCCTGAAATGGAAAAGTACTTCATGCCACTCATATGAAATGCAACACTATCTTTTTGGTGTCTGTGGGTTCTTTTTAGGGCAGGGGTTTGGTATCTGAGGGAATCAAAAAGAGAGAAACTGCATCACAGTGCATGCACCTGATGAAATCTTTATTAAACTGTATTAAATTAGGTGAATGGGTTTGTGGTATGTAATAAATTGATATATAATTAACAAAGTGTTGAAATCTGTATAAGAATGAATAGCATAACTGACCTTGATTGCAAAGTATGAATAGCAAAATAGCACAGAATGAATAATTTCATCGTTACTTCTTCACATTAGGACTAAATATGTAGAATAACTCACTTTTCCTCTGATTTCTACCTGTTGAAAACATATTTGACTACATGAATTTGTTTTCAGCATGCTGAATACCTATCAACAGATGTTTTATTATACTAACATGTTTTGTTTTTTCTGCATCAACAGGTTTATGGTTGGGCCGGCCTGGATGCCTAGAGCAGTTTGATAAACTGGTCAAAGAATTTTTCGAGTCGGCTCCAGCGAAAAGGAAGGATGTGGTAGAAAAAGCAGTGAAAGCTGCTGAGGCATTAACACAAGAGGAGGAGAAAGCATCTGCTGAAATGTATATCAAAAATTTGAAGAAAGTATTAGAGAAAGGCAGTGAATTTGTGGAAAGTGAAGTTGTGCGTGTTGAGAAATTGCGTTCTGGTAAGGTGAGTGACAAGAAAAAAGAGCAGCTCAACGATAGGCTGAATATTCTTACTACATTCCAGATGAGTATGAAGGATGAACTGTAGCCTGTATGTGAGTTGTTAAACTTTTTTAATATTATTTTCTAATTATTTAATATGGGGATTCCAGATCTTGAGTTGTTTCATGGGTTATAATTGAATGGTTAGTTTGCTCTTATTTTATGTCTGAGTGCACTAAAAACAAGATGCTCTTTGTAGTTCAAGTAGTAAGTGTTGTGAAATGAAGGAGACCATTCTCATTTGGTAATGACTGAAACCTGACTGAATATCATTTTATCATGCATAATCCTATGTCATAATGTTTACCTTGCCATGTTATTGAATACTCTGCATTAGAATGGCAATATCAGGACCATCATGTTCAATCTGATTGTAGGGAACAATAAATATTCATCTTGTTGCTCATTGTATTTAGTGCAACATCTGATACAGTATTAGTTATTTATGGGGGGGTGGTCCTGAAAATAAGGTTATAGGACTAAAAATATAAAAAATGGGGCTTTGCTATTTTTTTGCACACTTTGAACTCTTCTCATACCAGAAAAACAATGGATGGGGCTAGAAACATATACTTTTATGCCCCAAAATGGCACCAACACGGCCCACTAACTGACTGTATAGAGAGATTATGAAAATTCAAAGCGATTTTCTAATAGCTAATTTTCAAAACACAAAATCCAATATGGCGGCATTGTCATGGCAACCAAATAGAAAAAAAAAAAATTTTCCCACATTTTTCTTCTAATTTGGACACGCTGAATCCGAAGCGTAAAAAATCCCTAGTTCAAGCATTTGAAAAATCACTCTCAGGACCTACACCCCCTCTTAAGCAAGCAAAGGGAACTCGTAGCCTCTCAGTATTGATTTTGTCTGTTAGTTACTACCGCTATTTACTAGTGGTCAGTTAGGTCATCCCTGCAGTGAAACCTGAAATATGTTATCCTGAATTGTATTTAAACACCAATCTTGTGTAACTGACAATTTTTTTACCTGTTTAGCTTGATAAATGAACATCAGAGCTAATGCCAGTCTATTTTGCTATTGTCCGTGGTTGTTTCAGTGAGTGCAAAGAATGGTGAAGGAGGCTCAACTGCATGTTTAAGAATATCTCATTCCACAATGGAAGTTTCATTAGTTTTTAAAAAGGAAAGAACAGTTCTATTTCTGGAGAATCAAAATGAATGTGTTTGAATGAAAGAATACATCAGTTTATTTTTCACACCTGTAGTTTGAAATTGAAGAAAGAAATCTTGGATTTGATTGCATTCTCTTGATGGCTAGCTTCGTGTATTATTTATGCAAGGTGAACTTAAGGCAACTTATTTCCATTTACATTTATGGTGACCATAACTTGCAATCCCTATTTTGTTTGCTCTTTTTCTTTTGTTTATATCGGCTTTTAGGAATATTAATCCAGATTTAATTGTTTACACATATAGCTTTTGCTGCTTACACCTCAGAGAATGAAGTGTCCTAAAGCCATGTGGTTTATTATTTGTATTCCTTTGTTGTCTTCCAGCTTGTTTTGTGGATAACTTTGGGGCCTTTTTCTTGTCTTTTTTTGGCTTGTTTGCTCGATTTATTCTACAGATTGGAAGTAGGGGCTGTCTGGAAAGTAATAAGGAAATTAACATAAAGTAGAACATTTCTTTTTGGATCAAACTGAAATCATATAAGAGCTAGTGTCACTCTTTGGCTACTTTTCAATGTTGTTTTCTTGGAGATTGATATACTTTTGCCAACACTGAGCGAGAAAATAAATACCCTCCCTGGAGAAATTTGCAACAAGTGATGAGGACCAATCTCGAATTTCTTGAGTGAGATTGTCAAACTTTTTTCCTCCAAGATGACATTTCAGGGGTCTACACATGATAATGTGATGGAGTGATGTGGAGACGATAGATTGGGTGTGGTAAAATTTCCCATCCATAGCGATGAAACCAGTCTCTTGTCAGTTTGGCATTGTGGGTTGTTGTCCAGCTGAAGAATGGCGCCCTTGCGGTGCACAGCTTCTCTCAATCGGTCAAGTGTTTCACAATAACGAGCAGTGTTAATGTGTTGTCCATGAGACAAAATGTCTAACAGAAAGATGCCTGTAGCATCCCAGAACCTGGTAGCCATAAGTTTTCTTGCCAAATGCTATACCTTGATAATGAATGTTTCCAGGTCATGGAATCTCTTTTAGTTTCTGCCATTGCATGATGCACCCATGTCTCATCATCAGTTATCAAATGTTCGAAAAAATTTTTCACAATTTCCTTGGAAGTCCCCACCAGCTCACATTTAAGCTAAAGGATTCTCATCACCACCACCACTTCATCTGTACTGATCCAGAGGGTTCTGTGAAACAGTGACTCACTGTAGCTTATGATTTTCTGTCAATTGTTTTGGAACTCACCTAGCGGAAACTCTCCGATAACACAATGCTCCTTGAAATTTCAAGAATTGAAGCAATGCCTCAAACTTTCTGTGGCCTATCCTCTCGAATGAGTTCATCAATGTCAGCAATGTTTTGTGCGCGCCTTGAAGATTGTGGTCGCCCAGAGCAAGATTGGTCTTCCAGGCTTATATGATCTGCCTTGAACAAGTACACCAATGATATATCTGACTTTTGCCTATTGCATTCTCACCATATATGGAAACAATTTCATTGTGGATTTCAGTAGGACTTTTTCTTTTTGCAAGTGGAAAGCACACAACTCCCCTCACCTCTACCTGTGACCATTCTGCAATGGGAGCTGCCATATTTCATTTGACAAAGTGTGTTCAACAATGATGCTGATGTTTGGCCACATTAAAATGCTTAAAATTTCCTGTTGCATGCCATTTACAGATTTTAAAAATATTGATTAGTCTGAAAGTTATGGCTATTTCCTTATTATTTTCCAGACAGCTCTTGTATTTTAACGTTCATTTTCTATAGTAATGTTTGGAGAGCTCAGCTGCTTTGATATCTGAATTCGGTAAATGTATGCAGCGTGTGAGTTCAAAACAAAGACAAAGCCCATAGTCTTACAAAGCAGACACTCTTTACATGTCTTCTGTCATCACAGTTATTTTACTGTTTCATTATTGTTTGAGTAGGGACAGCAAGTCAAAGTTTACAAACATTTTTAGAAGCAGATAAAAGTAAAAAAAAAAGTGAAAAAAAAGTTTTATCTGTCGTGAAAATATGTTCTTTTTCTTTGTGCGTTAGTTTAGGTCAAACCAAAAAGCTGAAATAATTTTGGCATTATTTAGCCTGCATTCTAGTTGATCTGTGAATTCAGTAGTTCATGACTAAACTTTTTCTTGGATGAGATTGGTGCCCAATTATGGACTTTTTTTTTTTCCTTCATAATCATCTTGTAGGATAGCTGTCTGATATTTTATTGAGGTGAACTAGAACAGTAGTTTATTTTTTTTCAAAGTATTGATCCAGAATATCTCAAAAAAAAAAAAAAAAAATTTTTTTAAAATGTAGTCATTTTTGTTAAATGACATGTGGGCTTATATCTGTAAGGGAATAATAGATGAAACAGTTTAGAAGTATAAGAGAAGATTGTCAATGAATGAAATCTGCTTTTCCTAAATGAAAATGCCCCAGGCTTCTAAGGTGTTTGGACTTGTTTTTTCCTAGGTCCATTTTTGTTTTCTGCTGCTTGATCTGCTGAAAGAGTACAAGTTACTGTAAAATTCTGGACTGTTCTATCACTGACCACTTTCATTAAGTGCAAGACTTGAGTTGCCCTTCCGTTTTTCTCCATGAAATCTTTGTGAGATTATCAAGCTTTAAAACATGTATGCTGCCTCATATTTAAAGTTTGCATTCAGTGAATACAAGTGACTGAATAAACATAATTTCTTTGTCCTTATGCAGACAAAGCAGAGGTATCCATTGTACTGTAGCATATATGGAGTGATTTTAAGGAATGGTATGGTTATGTCTTTGCTGCATTTTACATACCCTCAAACATAAAAGCTCACTTGTTGATGGGAGCGGAACATAAGTCATTTCATCTGTCATATAAATCCTGAATTCAGTTTCACATGAAATTTTCTGTTTAATGCACTGTTCATGGGAACAAGAGGTACAGTGAAATACTTGGCCTACAGGGTCTGCCTTAACTGCTTCATGTACATTTCTTTTTTTTTTTTATTTCATCAACAAGGAAAAAGAGAAATTCATTAAGCTGACTAAATCAAAACTGATGTCTGAAATCAGTCAGCATCAACAGACAGAACAAATACCAGCTGAGAAATATCAGAAGCCAAGAATTCTCAGTTCTCAAGTTGTGTTAAATTTTATTTTATATGTTATGTTTTGTGGTATAAAATATGCTGAATTTAGGATGCAAAATTTTTGTTCATGAGCTAATCCAGTCATGCTATTTTCCTATGAAGTTTCTCTGAAATAAAATGTTGGTAAATGAATACATTTTTTTGTGTGCTTCTTTAACTATCATTCTTGCATGACCGTACAATTCTAATCCTGTCTAGTGCTACTACAAGTAATTTCACCATCTTGTATTTCTATGACATATGGGACATTATAAAAACATCCAGATCTTGCACAACCACCGTGATAAAGAAATCATGGACATGCTGCTTGATGCATGTTCACTATATTGTGATTTTGAAAACCATAGATTTTTCTTTACATATTTTGATTGGCATATACTATGCCTGTGCATGACCGGTCATGATAGCCGGTTATAGCGGTCATAGACATCATTGTCAGTCATCGATCATGATGACCAAAGATCGGTTACGTTAGCGGTCATGATAGACCATGAAGCGAACGCGTTCATAGCTACACCCATGTCTTTGATCTCGGGGAAAAAACTGTCCATCAGTGACATGTGTTCGTCCCAATGTCATCCTTCTCATACTTCTCCCCATGTGCATGACCCTTTTCCTTTTTTTTTTTTTTTAAATTAAAGAGAAGAAAAGCAAAAAAAAAAACAAAAAAAACACAGTGTTGAGTTTTACTCAGTATTTAACCCTAGAAGTGCCAAAGGGCGATCTGCCGGGGTGTTACGTATTGTACTTTGCAT
>JBCEWB010610192.1:0-17996 GCA_039654565.1 Peronia peronii
TTCCTTTCGTGTACAGCAATACCCTATTTACATTTTATATGTTTTCATTATTGCCCCAACGAAGAGCCAAGCGGGCTCGAAAATGTGGCTAGCGTTATTACTTCATTTTATTAGCTCAATTCTAAATTCTTCATATCATTTTTAACTTTTTTGGTGTATTTCATTAGTTGCCGGTGGACAGTCGTCATAATATTAAGGCACTTTTCGTAAAATGATGACGACGATGATGATGACAATGCTGCTAATGATTATGATGGAGTTGATATCAATTGATCTATCAAGGAATTACAAGATTTTCATTTGTGTTCTATTAATACTGTCAATATCACACACTTTACGCAAATGTTACATATAAACAAAGATATATATATAAAGTGGCATCATATTTCATTATGGAAGAGAGCTGAGTTCATTCATCAAGTAGTAAACAGTTGTCCGTATATTTTCACACATTATATGGTTATTTGAGGACTTAAGATCATTATCAACATCACAATTTTGTAGAAATCAAAATAAGTGTTCACATATATAAGATAACATTGGAATAACAGTATGTGCTATATGGATAAAAAAAAAAATGTTCATATATCAAATTTCAGAACATACTTGAACTCTTGCATATAACAGTAAGCAATACGTTATTTTAATTATGAGAAAGAAAGAATAACTTAGAATGTTACATGTGTGTTCATAATTATTTATGCTCATTTTAATAATTTTCATCACTATGAATGTCTTTTTATCAGAGGAGTGTAAACAGTGTAACCCAATATAACAATAACAACATCATAAAGTGCAACAATGACATTCAATCATGAAAAGAATTTGTAAAGATTATCGGTCATAAATAAGATTAAACTGAGTTTATGATAGCACTAGCTATTCAATAGAAAAGTAAAAAAAAAAAAAGGTTAAAAAAAAAAAGAAAATAAAGAAAAAAGAAAGAGAGAGAGAGAGAGACAGAGAGAGAGAGAGAGAGAGAGAGAGAGAGAGAGGGGAGGGGAGGGGGGAACAAATAAAAGAAAAAGGCTCAAAGTTTTGCTCCTTGAGCTCTGTTGAGGGGTGTATAAATAAAAATGTTTTTAGCTGACAGATGAGCATCAACATATTGATGAAATCTGTCAAACTGTAACTGTTTCAAAAGTATCAGCTCTCAATTTTAGAACTCACAGACCTATCGCAAATGCCAAGTATCACATTATTTTCTCATCGGCTTAAAAAAAATGTTGTTTACTATCAATTTCTGCCAATGCTGCTGATTTCCCAAAAAGTATCCAACATAACTACTGGGCGTTGGTTTGATATGTTTCAGTCTATTTGTTTCGGTATATAATTCTTGGTGTTGTCTAGTTTTTCTAAAAATATCATTTCCATTGCTGAAAGTGTTAACTTATTATCTCAAAGACACAGCCTGCAGCTGTGAATTTCTAAGGTGTCAACTTTATTTCATAAGAACTGTCTCTACCATACTATATGAAAGCTTCAGTACATGTATCTAAACATTAGAAAGTGTGAATGCGTGCTGAAAAAAAATATTCAAGCCATACATTTGGAAATATATCCTGTGTATCTGAAAGTTTCAGCATGTATTTTTGCTGAATGTTGAACCATAACGGAGTTTTTCTGCTGCATATTTCACTAAGTCTGAGTGAACTCATGTTTTAAAATGAAACAGTATTGCAGCCCATAGTGGCAGATTATTTGATACATGGTTAGAAATAAAGCCTAATATATGTGCTAGGGCATGCAGGTTATTCTATTTCGGAAAATGATTCTAAAGCACATGACTTGTTATACTGATAGAAATTTAATGAGCGCTAGTAATCTTTTTGAAAGGTGAATATTCAATTCAAAAGCATTGTGATTTTTGGTTTAAAATCCACTCTGGGTCTTAGAAGTTTAAGTGGCGCCTATGTAGTCCTATCTATGAACTGTTGATCTGTGCTTTAATCCTAAAAATAACAAAAGAAACTGCTGGGTTCTATGATGACATAAATACCCTATTAAGAAGAGAAATAAAAATAATATTATGCTGTGTGGTGATATTATCCGAGTACCATGTCTTAAACAAAGTAAGACAATCAGGTATTTGATCAGATAGACGTTTGAAATTTCTAGGGTTAAAATGGTCATTTCCTTTGCAAGTTTTCTCCAGCTCCTAGTCTGTAGCCAATTCATGGGTTGGTTTCCAGGAAATCTGGGTCCGGATCTCGGTAGAAACGAGGCAGGAGTCTACCATCTGAGAAGGACAAATATCAAAAGGAACAACATGATTTTCCCCTATCTGACTTATGAAATACAAAATAAAGATATTGATTCTGTGACCCCAATGTATTTTAACCAGTCAAATGTAAATTCTCTTTAGTGACAAATATGCAAACGTGGAGCTAATGCAGCATCAATTTTCAGGATCAATTTCATATAAAAATGTTTCAACTCTGTACATTGACAGCACTTAAAAATTCTACTTAGAGATATTTTGTCTATATATATGTGAGCAACTTTGACTCAGTCCAGTATCATATTGTTCACTGGAAGTGGCACATAGGACAGTTAAGTTTTCAAAGGTTGATTTGACAATGCCAGCGTCTGTACAAGCTGCTTCAATTAAAATGGCAAGAAATTTATCCCGAAACTGAAATCCGCAAGCCAAGAGCAATGCTCACTTCATACTCACTATTATAAAATGTCAAATAACATATGGATGAACGACAAACACAATGAATGAGCCCATGAGATGGTTATGACATAAACCAGAAACCATATTTGTTCTTTATCTCATTTAATAAGGGCGTTTCAGAGTTATGAGCAGTTTAATTCACATCATGTATTATATAAAAGGGGTGGGGTTGGGGAAAGACGGGGCATTCAGTGTCAAATAGATGCATTGATCTGTGGAAATGTATAATTTTCCTACATCATGAAGAACCACAAACTGAAGCATGCCCTCACAGTGGCTCGGAGATAGGATTAAAGGACACTCTGAAATTACTCTTGATGACTTACGCTCTGCAAACTAAAGTCTATCCAATGGAGCATGAGCAGCGCACACAAATAAACTGTCAAAATGATATCAAGTTCTAAAACATTCGTCAAGATCAAACTTTGAAAGAACAGAGACGGTCATAAGCTGTTGAAATGAGCTACTTATAATGTAATGCAGACATGGAGCGAATGATTTTATTTTTATATGTCAAATGAAAGAATATAACAGATCTGATACTGAAAGTAAATATCACGAGCTGTATCAATATGGTGTAAACATAAATACAGTAAAATATTACCTTGTCTCATTGCTGACTTGGAGACTACACATAACTTTCGACATAAAGGATAGATAGTCATTAATTATTCCATTTCTACTTCTCAAAAAAACAAAGAGCTTATCAATTGTAACAAACAAATCAGTACAAAACTGAACATATACTATATTTGCTTGCTTCATCTAAAGCTTCAAACAGAAATAAATTTTTGGCTGTGATAATGCAACACTTTCTGTTATCATATTGCACATTTGCAACCATGTTATTTTCAAATCTTTAAAATTAGATGTCCACGCTCGCAAATTTGCAACAACCCATAATTTCTGCAATGATGAAAACAAAAATCTAAAAAAAAAAGGAAAAGAAAAGAAAAAAAAGACTTCAGATATTATATTAATAGATGCCATTCGAGTAAGTAATCAACCCGAAATATTTCATAATTTCATGCCTTGGGCATTTGTAGATTAATATTCAACATATTTCCATTCTTTAACATCTAGAAAATAACATTTGGATACGACTGTGAGACACGATCACCTTTCAAGTTTTATCTTTGTTTGGTTATTAGAGACTGAACAAACTCTGAGCATTTTTAAAAAAATGCCAGATATTATGCCCCCAATCACCAGCATCATCATTATTCTCATGAAAAAAACTATATCGGGAATAAGACAGTGATTAGGGCCTTTGTTGTGCAGCCTTCTGCTGATCGCAGACAATATGTGAACACGCTGGCTGAAAATCGAACATAAATTCAGCACATGGCTTGGGTAATAACTTTTTTTAAAAAAAGGGCGGGGGGAGGGGGTGGGGGTATGAACATTCGGTTTAAAATGTGTGAGGAATCTCACCTTTATTGTATGGACCAAATGTGTCGGAACTAAAGCTGACTGGGACTGACCATCTTCTCTCCTTTTGCAGTTCTGTGCTTCGTCTGCTAGTCTCGTCTGTGATACGAAGATCAGAGAATGTTTATGCTCCAGTCATGTGATGAATAACATACTCAAATAAACAAGATCTTAACGACAGATATAACAATAATAGTAAAAATATCAACAGTGATGGAAATAGGAGTCATGACTTTGATGGCCCCATGAGCGAGAACTACATTTATAACAAAACAAACAAACAAACAAACAAACAAACAAAAACGATAGGAGACAGAGATTCAATATCAGTGGTAGTAAGGAAAGCAAGAATAAAATAACACAAGTACATTAACAAATAGACAGGCAAACAAACAACAACAACAAAACGATGATGACAGTAACGTTGATGAATTTGAAGACAGACAGCAGTAGGAAGAACAGTAACGATGACAACAATAACAGCAATGGAGCACATGATCATGGCATCATCAAGTAGGAAACTAATAAAAATAACAGTGACAATACATAACAACATCAAGTCAGAAGCTGGTCTTTTTCTTTCCTTGACTACCTCCTCAATGTTTGAGCATAATTATTGTATCTTTGTCACTTTTTCTAAAATAAGTGACATAGAGGCCAAAATTAGACAAACCTGTTTAATCATGCAATAGGTGAAAAAATTGTTGTCTATGGGATTTTAACCTATTTATGATGAAGCAAAATGAGCATATTTGAAGCAATGCTGGCTATGCCCGAATAGAAAAAACAAACAAACAAACAAACAAAAGCAGAGAGCGATATGTGTGTGGGTGAAACTGTGGCTATGTGCGGATAGCGAATAATAGTTGGGCAGTACATATATAAGGATACCTTCCTAGGAACTGGTGATAATACGTTGAAGTATTCATCTACAATCGAGTTATGTAAAACACAAATAGGTAACCCCGTATTTTCATCATCATACTATGGTTACAATATATGCTACCCTTAGATTGTGATTATGACATACCAGATACATACGGAAATTCCGAAATGTCCATTCACACCTTTAAAACATTGGCCTACCATTATGCTGTTTAGTAGGCAATATTCCTTGTACAATCTTAATGTGCTAGCCAAGATCAATGCTGGGAAATTCTCCATTACACAAATCCTCTCTCACCTTCATGAGCTCTCCTCCTCCACTGAGAAGTAGTGAATGATGGCATTTCAAGTGACCGTCGAGGCTCACGTTGACCTTGCATAGATGATGCATATGCTCCTACGGATGAAGCATAAAGAAAAGAAAATAATGCAATAATACAGGAAAAACTGAATATGACCAAGCTAGTGAGGTTCGGAAAATCACCCGGCCTTAGCAGTCATTTTGTAATCGTAAAATGCTGTGTTAAATGACTTACATTCAGACAAAATTGGCAAACAGCAAATGAACTGCTAGGTTCATGAAATAGATGTCACTAGAAATAGTGTCAGTCACTTGCATTCAACTCCAGAAATGATCAAACTGGATATTCTCACAATAATAAAATAAGATACCACAAAATGTCAGACTCCCAGAATAATATTTTATCAAAGGCTTTCCCACCAACTACAGTGCAGATATTTTTCACAAATGATAATTGCAGGGACAAAGGAACAATATTATGGTTTGACTGTCGTGAATGATAACTTAGCTGGGCCATGTGAGCTATAATAACTCATTGTCAGAGACCGTAGTCCAGGACACAGTAGGAATCGAGGGCAGAAAAAACAGGTCAGGCAGGACCTGGTTTGATACAGTGTCACAGAATAAACCAGTTCAACGGTCTTCACATTGTCGTGAATCTCAGAAAACTGAGAGGGGCAATGGAGTTTCTTGCTGTCTCTTGCAGGGCCCCCAACGACATTTATTATGGACACAATGATGGTGCTGACATCAAGTCAAGGGTTAAGCTTGTCGCTTTTGCCAAAACCGATTGTGTCAAATTAAATTCTTATGGGAGGACACAACTGATGGTTTCTATTTGTGTGTGTGTGTGTGTGAGGGGGGGGGGGGGAGAGGGGATAGCGCTCTGCGAGCTTCTTCAGTGGTAGATATCTCTAGAACCACAAGAGCCAGAGAGTCAGTCTTGCTCTCATTTTAAAGCTTTGAATCCCCTATTTTGATTGCAGCATTTATAATGAAATGCTCATACCATTTAATATAGATAGAGCAAGC
Organism: Peronia peronii; assembly: GCA_039654565.1. Taxonomy (NCBI): domain Eukaryota; kingdom Metazoa; phylum Mollusca; class Gastropoda; order Systellommatophora; family Onchidiidae; genus Peronia; species Peronia peronii. The sequence continues at coordinate 6,330 of JBCEWB010610192.1, forward strand.
CTATTAAATTTTCCATTGGACTCTGTGCTAGATATTGTCTTAAAACATATATTTGCTGAATAGCAGTTTATGGGCGTCTTCAGTGACAGATATCTTGCTAGCACAAGAGATGGAAAGTCAATCTTGATGCAATGTTGAAATAATACCACTGTATTCAAACATGATTCAAAACTCATAATTTACCCTGAAGCCATATCCTGCCGCCATTTTCTCTACCATCCATGAAGTCTGAGTACCTGGGATTGAAGATACCTTTGCCTGCTCTCGAAGGCCATGAGCTGAGAATGAGACAGACATAAAAAAAAAATAGGCTTCTGTGCTGATAGACTGCATTCTGTTACTATTTAAATGTTTTGTCATGTTGGACTGTTTTACAATGTCATCTCAATGTCTTTAGGTTTGATGATGAGATTGTCTTCCAATAGTAAATTTATGCTTTATGATGCAGTGTTGAATTGACAGCCATCTTAGTGTCTTTTTTCTTTGTAAGTTGTATTTGATGTTTGCTGTTTTTATCTCTGCAACCGGACTGTCTCTTGGTGCCATTTTGATGAGGGTTTTTTTTTCATATCTATGTGATACTGAATTTTCTCATATAACCATAATATTGATGTTTTCATGCTTGTTGTATAATCATTGCTATCCTGATGTCTTTGAGGTTTACAGTATTAGTGTCAGCTTGCTTCATTTCATACACAAACAGTGACCGCTGTTGGCAAACAAGTCTAATGTCTTATGGGCAGAGGTGATCAATTAACATCAGGAGTAATCATCATGTGACGACCTTAACACCACAGCTGAGAAATACAAATGTATAAAAATTATGATACTATGCCAGTTTTTTTCTTGATGTTATGTTATGGATCTTATCATATTTTCAAGACTAAAGTCTTGTGCTGCATATTCCTTCTTAGTCCCAGAAAAAGAACTAAAACAGAAACAGAAATACATCCAAACTCTACAGTATCATTGATACCAAAACACAGGGAATATAATAATTAAAATAATAATAAAAACCTTCAGTTAAAACAAAAGTTGAGTCTGGTCATTTGGTACCATTTGACAGCCCACCCCTCATTTGCGATTAGTTATTCGTTGATAGTGAATGTACTTACTCCTGGAATTCACTGGCTCTTGTGGTCATGTAATCTGGCACATAATCTGGCTTAGGGGTCGCTTTCTTCCTCCTGTGTCTGATGTAGCAGAAGACGGAGATGGCGATGATGAAGACCAGGACCAGGAAAGCACACACACTGCCGGCCAGGATGTAGAGGTAGTCTATATCCGGACGAAATGTGAGGTGACGGGATGATTATGAGGATATTAATAGCAAATGTGACCGAAACAGATGTAATAACAATTATTGCAGTTTCAGTAACAATTAGGATGATGATGGTGACAATGATGATGATGATACCAACTTATCCAATCTCTACCATATCGAGCTCTTCATATTGTTATTTCTGTCTTTTTTTATGTATTTAATTAATTGCTGACACACAGTTTTCATATATTTTAACACATTTTAATAAAAGGATGATAATGATGATGATGATAATGATAATAATAATAATAGTAACAATAATAATAATAATCATTCACACTTTGCTGATATAGCAGTCACACACACCCACACACCCATTAAGGCACACATAAACTGCTCACACAAGTCATTTGTATTCAGAGGTTTACTTATCAGAACAAATCCAACCAATTTTATTGCAATATATTTCCTGACATGACATATGATGAGGAATATTAAAGGAGTGAGAGACAAATATATATGTGAGGAATAAGGTACATACCGTCACTTTCAGTCCTGTGAAAAAAAAACAGGGAACAAAAATGACGTCATCTTCTACCTTGGGTTTTTCTTTTTCAATATGATAGTTTATCTCTTCAATCTACTTATCATTTTCAGATTCTATAGCTAAAATAACACTAGGATAAAAAATGTCATTAACATCGTGATGCAACAAAGTATAACAATATTGGTACATTAATTTCATGTGAGAACAAAGGATGGATTTGCATCAAAAGTACGCAGACAAGTCAGATAGATTGTCTTGTGAATTCTGAACACCATAGAAAGCAATATATTATTTTCAGATATTTTATTTGAGGGGAGGCTGTGAGGGTACTCAATTAAATTCTTGAAAGTATTAGAATGATAAATAAGTGTGTGCTCAGTAAAACAATGACCACAACCCTATACAAACCTGAAGGCGGAGACTGTATGTAGAGCTCCCAGTCACTAACCTGACATGGGAAGGGGGGGGGGGGGGGGGTGCTGTGAAGAAGATAGCCAGAACCAGAAGAAAGTGAGGGACTACAATATTGCTCGAGTTTTCTGTTTCACAAGAAGTCATGAGGCATAACCGGTTAACTGACAAAGCAATAACTTCACTGGCACAATAATTTAAAAACAAAACACACTCACACACAAGAAAACAAAAATTATGATGAAAATTGTGGTGAATTTTGTACCTGCAGTATTGCTTACACTCCCCATCAGTTGTACAGTTAAACATATTCTGTGTTACTTTGCAAGAAATCCTGTCTCCAGATGTTACTGCAACATATAGGAGTAAAAAAAGATGAGATAAGGTGAGTAGAAACAAAGAAAAAATGAGATGTATGGAGAAGAGATAAAACCCTTAAATAGAGATCATGGAAGAATATATACAATTATACACAGGAATACATTTATTTATCCATACATGATGACTTTTGTTACTTACTGTACAGACAGATAAAAAAAATAAATATATAGGTTTTAATATATAATAAAATATTCATTTCTCGTGATATCCAGTCAGACAAGAAAACGAAAACTATTTTGATATTTTAAAAGAGCTAAAAATGTCTTATACAATTATCACATAAACTGATATCATGTTACATGTCAATAATAAAACTTTACTGTTATATTCTATACACAGATCGTGGGGAAATAATCTTATTTAAATTGTTTGTCTCTATATTTTGATATTCCCTGAAAATAAAATTTTTCTATTATATCTGAGGAATGCTCCATAAAATATCTACTCAATTGAGCTAGCAAAGATCAGACAAAAACATTTGCAGTGGCACTCCATACAATGTCAGCATCCCAGAGCAGAAACCAAAAGCGTTGACTGCTTACATGTGACGTCATTTGCAGTGATACTGCTGAGCTCATACTCCTGACCAAGAATTGAAAATGACTCATCCATGTTTGCATTGATGGCCTCAAGGGCAACGACATTCAATGTTGCTGTTTCATCTTCTTGTGATATTGTCATAACATCTGCTATAAGACTGCCATTTCTGAAGATGAGAAAAGATACTAGTTCATTTACTTTAATAATAATTCTAGCTCATGAGCTGTCAGCATTGTTTGTTTTCATCATTACTGAATTACAGATCATGAAGGGATTTAAAGCAAAAAAAATATGATATACAATAAACCATATCCACACAGCTTGATGATCTTAACTATTCAGGTATTTGGCCCTGTCCTGCCCTTACACAAACACACAGAGCCATATGTAAGAAGCGACAGAAAAATTGAATTTCAGCAATCCAGTCAGTCCCAAAAAAATTCACAAAAAAGAAGATGAATCATTTGTCTACTCTACTAGTATGTTTAAAAAGAAAACAAATGAACAAAAGACAGGGAGGTAGAGAAACTCACAATAGCAAGAACTGTTAAAATCCAGACCACTAATTTTTTAGAGACACTATGATGAACATGTGAAACCCATTTATACAATCTATTTTAAAACAATTCAGGTTTACCATTAAATTGCTGTTATTCTTTAGTTCTAAAATTTAAGGACTCATCAAGACTTACTTCGTACTTTTATCAACTGCTACCTATGAGAGATTCTCAGAAAATGACAGCCAGAAAATAGTAAGATTAAGAATGAAAAGAACTAACAAGATTTCTGTCAACAATGAAACTGACAGAAGGACATAAAATAAGAAAATCAGCACAGTCAGAGAAATCTCAGAGAGAAAAAGGAGAAGACTAAATCACAGATCTCATGGGAGAAATATTTGGAACGTGATATGAGAAGAAACAGTTGTCTATTGAATGACTCAAGACAAGGCAATCTTGAGATCTTTGGTCTGGGACTTGTTTTCCGGCAAGGGTGGATAGGTGATGATACTGACTACGAAATAACTAAAACGGTGGTTGAAAGCCATTACAATGACCTATGCTGAGCTGGAAGTCTTCACAGCAAACAGTGGTGAATGTCACAAAAAATGAGAGGATTGAAGGCTGGATTTATCAAACATAATTATTTGCCTTACATATCTGGCCGAAACCTAAAACAACTGAAACAGAGATAGTATTGTTCCTCAGATATTGCTATTGATTAGTCTCAAGGACTATATTCAACATGTATTTAATATCAGTCATCTCTGAAAGTATCAGCCATCACTATAAAATTTGTTATGAGGAATGCGCATTATCATTCAAAACCATCCAGACTTTAACAGCTTAAGCTGTATAGCATTAATCTCAGTTCTGACAGGCAGGATAGATTTTATAATGATTATGCAGAATTTTTACAATGTTGAATTATTTACAGGTCTCGGTGCATATAAGGTATAGATTTTCACCTAACAAGAACTGGTTCTCTTACCTCAAATTCTGTACAACGACGTCAATGTCTTTCATACCGGCTTCTTTCAGAATTTCATGGACCTAAAAAAGAGCACCGATTAAATCCTTAAATTATATGCATCTTTTTTCAAAGCTTAAAATTATTTGATGTACTTGCATAATTCCAACAAAGAGGGGTTTAAAAAATGGTAAAAGAACAATAAACATCAAATATAAAAAGATTTCCAAAACAATATGGAAAAAGAAAAATAATCATTCCAAAAATAATTCTCAAATAAAAAGAAAAGAAAGGAGACAGTATTACTGTAAGTAACAATAAACATGAACATTGTCTTCTCCTGTTTCACTGTTCACGTTTATTAACGAAATACTTAGCCAAGACTCAAGTCATTCAGAGAGACAAAGAAATGAGAAATAGCTGGTCAGAGAGAGATGTTTTACTGTGGAGATATTTGATGAATGCTATCATCTTTCCTATCTTGAAGAAAGAAAGATGACAGAGCATTAAATTGTACTTTAAACTGGAATCCTTGTCAGGAAATATTTCTAGTGTGGCAAAAGTTAAGCATCATTTTAGAAAGACTTGTTTATTAAGTCCTTTTCTATAGGAAATTATCAACCATCCTTCGTAAACAGCACTGTCCAAGTATGTCCATGAAAAGTACAAAACTTTGTCGATGAGCTTTCTTTGTTTGTGTGTGTGTGTGCGTGTGTGTGTGTGTTTTGACATAGCCTTTACTGTCGGTATAGAATTATAATACATAGTTTTTACGTAGCATTTATGTTCTTTGTCCAGAAATGTTTTGTTTTGTAATAAACATCACTTAGCCCGCAGAGTAATGAATTGGTGCTGGTAAACCAACCATTAAAAATGAGCGAGTTGGCCGCCAGCTAAATTTTGGCGACTTATAATGTTAAGCTTGTTTCTGACTAAAGTCAGAAATTGAACATCCTTGTTTCAAATGACTGCTATTATGTCTGATGATTGATTGTGTGAATGGTGTGACTTTTTGAGAAAAACAGTTTAATATGAGGTGCCTACAGGCATACGATTTTCATGTATGAGGCTGCAAATTATGGTGAATGCATTTTATGGATGAAGAGCCTCTGGTTTCTGTAAGCTATGAAAACCCGTTGGAATGTTAAGTGATGTATAAATACCCATAATTAATATTATTATCATCACCATCTCTTCTTCTTGTAATCATCCTCAAGGTCTTGAACTAAAAGACAATGACTGTCACTAACTAGCGCAATATGATAAAGTATAATAATTTTTTGTAATATGTAGAAATTAAAAACCATTATATATACCTTTTTTTTTGCTTATAATACGAAGCATAACTAAGATGATATTTTTCAGAATGATAGGAACAGCAAAAAACATTCAGCCAATTTAGCTCTTCATCGGAGCATCAGTATGATTACCATCATCATCATCACAAAGTTGTAGTACAATTTTATATGGCTTTGATGATAAATGATAAATGATAATCTTGATAGGTGCCCAAGAGTCATATCGTGTGGTCTAAATTGTCCTTTGTATGAATCTGCTCATTGTCAACTAAATGGCACCTTGGAAGTTTCCTTCTTGTCTCTCTCTTTCTTCAGATGCAGTCATATTATGATTCATACAACAGGCCCTATAGAGGCCTGAAGGGGGCAAGCTATTCGGAGAGAAACATAATCTTATGGAATTGAAAGACAGAACAGTTGAGTGGTAAAGCATGCAGAAATGAAGACCATCACCAGTTCTACAGAACATTCCACTGAGTTTCCAGTTTTGGCCACTGGTGTGCATCAACTTTGACCTGAGATTCCGTATAAGTAAAACCGACCAACATAGTGCTAGGCTGGACTTTATTACTTGTGATTACTGACCGTACATCATAATTCCTCAATTATATGATTACCTTCTTTTCTATGTTGTCACGAATCTTTATGTAGTCATCGCTGCCTTTTGTTAAGTCCACCTTTGTTGCATCAAAACTCCCAAAAGTCAAAGCAAATGTTTCTGCAAAGCGAGAACGATTACGCAAATGAGTTTCCAAAGAGACACAAACACAGAGCTTGTGCATGTGGGAGGAAATAAAGCTGAAACAAAAATCAAAGTAGTATATTATTGTGTTGCATAGATTTCCATTGGTCATGATTCTCAGATAGTTTTCACACTTCAATGCAAAATAATGAACATATATATATATGTCAGACAGTCAAAATGAGTTGCATATCAATTTTAAATCAAATTGAGTTATACCATCACACCAAAATGTTATTTCATTCAGTTCCATGTAAAAATAAATAATTTGACTGCAGCTAGAGATTTTGCAAATTGAAGAGATTTGGGATGAATTCTCAGTACAGGTGAAATTCTAGAGAAAAATCAACAAGAATGGATGGCGGCTGAGCAATAAATATATCTATTAACTCATTATTTCTGACTGTTCTTTCAGTTTCTGTAATATAAAAACATCGATAGCTGATCACCTTATCACACTCAACGTCCGATTTCTTTGGTTCAAGTAAAGAGACTTATAACTCATTCTGACTGATCCGGAGACATTTTTGTTTTTCTTTTAAATTTTGACATTTATTGATGAAATATTTAAAGGAAAAAAATCACTGAAAAACCAAATCATGTCACACAAGCAGCACTTGATGTAATGAGGAGTTTCTAAGAAGTACAAAACTAAGAAAAGGATGGAGGGATAGGACTGATAGTGTATGTCACAGATAGGATTATTTTATTTATCGAACTACAAAGATAAAGAGAACCTGCTGTTCCATTTACAAACACACACACGCACAGACACACACATATCATAATAACAACTTTAATAAGGATACATGACATGACTAAAAAAGTGTTTAGCTTCACATCAGAGTAGTATTTTCTGTAGTATGCTATGTGTATCTTACATTTTATAAATCTTTTCAGTATAAAACTGTTTTCCCAAAGCCTTTTGAATGGGGTATTTATTTTCCAAACAGTGTGACAAACTCTTTCTTCTGATCTACGAACAAAGCCAAATTAAGGCATATTTGAAATCAAATTTGAAATTCAAATGTTAAAAATAGGAGGATTTAATTCAATGGACATTGGTGATGCACACATTTTTCAACACACATTGCACAGTGCCCATTATTTGATGCAAAGTTCAGGATGGCCAGGAACACCACCTCCATCAAGGTCTGTATGGCGGAGACTGGTCACTCTCACTGCTTTGTAAAAATATCTATACTCAGATTCGGAAGCAGAATTGACCAACTCCATTTTCAGTTCCATTTTAAATCAGACGGTAAAAAAACTCCAAAAGCAGTTGTATTACAGGTAGATCTGAGGTAAGGTCTGTTGCTGACTCAGCTTATAATCCACACTAAAGGACAGTTTTTTTTCTTTTTTCAGAACAATTAAGAATTGAACTGGTTGTTTGGAATCTTATGACTAAGTGGTAATGATGAATGCTCCATTTGTTTGACATTGTGAATTGTTACATGATAGAGACATCCTGCTCCTTAATTTTTATATTGTGGAACACATTGTGTTATCGATATTCCATACTACATGAATTGTTATTGTGCAAAATATGAGTGCAACAACAACGTCAAAAGAAAAAGAGGAGAGGTTGATTAATTGTTTATCCTGCTCGATTGAAAAGACAGTCATTTTCTGCCTTTGTTCACAATACAATTTCAGCTATCACATGGCTGAGAATCTTCCCTTGCGGAGATTCATGGAGTCCATTTCAAATGTGATTCTCTGAAAGCAACACAGGCATAGACTTAATCAACGTTACCTCTGATGAAACGATTAATATAGTATGTAATAAAAAAAAAGAAAAGAAAAATAAATGTTTTTGCCAATGGTAGTCTTACGTCCACAAATTGAGGCTTTTGTGTCTGAACTGCTGTGGCTGAAACCCTCATCACAAACACAAGTGGCTTTTCCTTCGGCGACCTCGCAGTGAGAATGTTTTATGTGACTGCACAAATTCTGGTTTTGTGAACATCCACCTGTCAGAGAAAGAATATTTATCATGACATGTAACAATATAACAACCGAAAAGTAAATTGCACTGAGAGGTAGTTGGAAATTAGAAATCGTTTGCATAATAGATTCTCAGTTCACGTGATAATTGTGTCATGAACAACATATCTATCACTCTATCTTTATGTTTGTCTGATCACCCATCCATCCATCTGTTTGTGTTTCAGACCAATACCCCAAAATGCATCCATCCTACCTAAATCTATATAATTTATGCTTCCACATTATTATATACTTGTGCATTTCTGTATACCCGCCGACCCATTAATCAGTCGATGTTGATCCATTCATCCATCCATCCATCCATCCACCTATCCACTCATCCATCCATTCATTCATCTATCCATCCATCCATCCATTCATCCATCCATCCAACCATCCACTCATTCATCTGTCGGTCCGTCCATCCATCCATGATCCCTCCATCCATCCCTTCATCCATCCATCTATCCATCCATCCATCCATCCATCCATCCATCCATCCATCCATCCACCCATCCATCCATCCATCCATCCATCCATCCACAGATGTCTCTGATCTGTAAATGAATTCAGTTATAGCATTGTCTGATAGTTTTGTCATGTGATTGTTTGACTCAACTGTTGATAGTGTGGTTGTTGAAGTTATTGATGGTGCCTGTGTTGGAGTTATTAATAGTGTAGTTTATGTGTTGGAGTTATTGATGCTATCTGTGTGAGAGTGGATAATGATGTTTGTGCTGCAGTTAGTGATGAAAGGTGCTGCAATTGTTAATGTTTGTGTTGGAGTTCTTGATGATGTCTGTGTTGGATTTATTGATGATGTCCGTGTTAGAGTGGATGGTGATGTCTGTACTGTAATTCTTGATGATGTCCGTGTTGAAATCTTGATGATGTCTATGTTGAAGTCTTGATGACGTCTTTGTTGGAGGTCTTGATGATGTCTGTATTTTTGGGCTTGATGATGTCTGTATTGGAGTTATTGATGATATTTGTGTTAGAGTGAATGGTGATGTCTGTACTAAAGCTGCTGATGATGTCTGCATTGCCAGCACATCAGTGAGTGTACGGGCTCACGCTGCTGAGCACATTCAAAAGTGTGGAGAAATTTACAATTAATTAGCGGCTTTACTTGAAATGTAACTTTAATAGCTTATATCCAACTACCCTTAAGACATTTTCATTTTTCTCTCAGAAACATGTAGTTGTTTGCTAGACGCAACTGGTGATATATATTTGACTAGTGGGTGCCTCACTTGGTGCTTGGTTGGTTATGTGTGATGGAGATAGGAGATACACATTCACAAAGTGGGACTGATTAAAAAAAAACTGCTCTGCATATTTCATTTGTTAGATACATAGAATAGCTATCTAAATATGATGAATGATAAAGATTTACCACAAGCAGCTTTTCATGATGACAGTAATGAATACTGAGTCTTAGTGCTTAAACCTCTACTATCCAAGCAGCCTTCAATGTAATAATACGATAGTTTAATCTATGGCAATGGTGATCATCAAACATTGAGCCTACTTAGATATATAGGCAGAGTACTGGTGAAAAAAATATGATCGCTTCTTTCTTTAGCTATATTCAGAATTTCATTTACATCTAGTTTTTGAAAACAAAAATTGTTATCCTGCATCATACTTGTTGTTGTGGTTTGTCTAGGGTTAGTGTTTTTCTTAACTCATCCAATCCAACAAATGAAAATACTCACAGCTATGTTTTGCCAACGTGATATGCTGTGGATAACGTTTCTGGCAAAACTACCTATTTTTTTTAATTCACTAATTAAAAAGTTGCTTCTTTTAGACAATAATGAAGTGTAATGTCCATCAGTGCAGATACAATTTTGTTTAAAGAAAAAAGTAAATATTTTTTTAGGACATTTTTGGTAAAAACCCTTCAAAAACGTTCATTTATCCTAATATTGTTCATAATGCAATGAAGTGTTACCTTAGTGCTGTATGTGTCAATATTGTACACATCTTGATGATTGTAAATATTCTGAATGTTTTCTATTCTATACACTTGGTGAGCTACTTGATCCAGCTGATGTTACTGTTTGAGCGGACGATGCATCTGTCCTCGTAGTGGGTGAAACGCTTGGCATTATCACGAACGCTATTGAGCCATAAGAACAAGTGAAAAGGACTACTTAAAATTATCATATTCATTTGAAAACTACCAAATGACGTACGTTTGCAAAACAGGGTAATCTAAATTATACCAGTCATTAAATTAAAACGTTCATTCATTTATCTTACATCTTTCAACAGCCTCAAGGACTAATAAACACTTTACAATGGTCAGCTAGTGTTACTATATTATTCAAAGTCCTTGTTGGAAGGAGCACAAAGATAATTACTGAAATTTGATAATTATAACTATATGTGTTCTTATAACAGGACTTATTAGAGAGTTAATAGCAAAGATTTCTATATATTAATTTTTCATTAAATACCAATCAATCAATCAATCAATCAATCAATCAATCTATCTATCTATCTAGTTATCTATATCTATCTGTCTGTCTGTCTGTCTGTCTTTCTATATATATATATATACTTACCAAAGGTTAAAAAAAAAGTATGTCCAACGGTTACGATCTGTTTACTTCTTTCTATCTCGATGCGCCCAACCATAATTATTTTATTTTAAATCTTGCTGTGCCTTTCAGTGATAAATCTAGATTGCACGTAAAATATAAACATTTACCCCAGTAATACTAGAATAAAAAGAGCCATGCCAGTTTAATGATCTCCTTTTCTCCTGTGTGCATTTGTTAGGCGCTACATTACGTTCTGTATACGTCTTTCAACCTACTGGAGATGGTTATCTCGTTAGGCTCTATTGTATATTCAATGATGTTGCTTATGAGGTTAATGAATCAATAACTGCTCTATGCTTCTGATAGTTCATGACATGAGGAAAATAATGATAAAATATGACAAAAGAGAACTATTAAGACATTCCTAAGGGGGTCGGGGAGATGAGGGTGGGGTGGGGGGAAGTGATAAG
>JBCEWB010610302.1:0-17995 GCA_039654565.1 Peronia peronii
GGTGGGTACATTCATACAGTAAAATTCTGGTCAAGGTGTAAATAGATAAAATGTAACCCTGAACGGGCAATGGGTTTGCGACGGTTCCCACGGGACGCCGCAAACGTACTTACATCTATCTTTTTATTTTCGCTATACAATATTTGACTACCCGAAATTTATATACACATTTTGAAGTAGAGACGTCATAATGGTGTTGGCCAAGATTTCGGGACAAACCCAACGGGGTTTCCCGGAGAAAGTAAGTTTACAACCAGGAAATGAGGCAAACATGAATGTATCATTCCCAGCCTCTCGACTAGGCAAGGTAAGATAAGACATCAAATGCTTTTAACACCAAAATTTGACTTAAGTCATTTGACACATCAAGCTGGATAGGAATGGATTAATTTATGCTTATGCCCTTAGCCGATACATCAGTTTCGCCTTTAGGGTGTCAGTCTTACACTCCAAAATACTATCTGGGTCCAGCTCGATGCCTTGGAAGTGAGACAAACTTTTTGGGTGGATGGAATTTCCCCAAATATTGGTGAACTCTATTAATGGATCTTATAGATTCATTTAGTGAAACGATTAACTTCTCATTGATCAACGGATGAATCACTGTGTTATTGTAATTCTGTTCCATGTAAACAGTACTCTATTTCCAGCTTACTGGTTTCTTTGTTGAACTGAAGAAGAAACAAATAGTTTAGAAAAAACGGCAGGCCTAGTTTTGTCACGATCAGGACATCGTTGAAAGTAGAAAGAAGCACCCAGACAGCAGGAGTAACAACAAGATAGAAGGTGCCGAACATCCAGAGAACAACTACATGGGCATTGAAAGAAAGATATAACTATCCCTGTCCCATCGATCCAGTTCCACGGTCGATGTCCGTCTAGGTATTTATGCCTTTATGGTAAATTTTTGTATGGTAACTCCTGTGTAGGGCAATATTTTGATGAGTTTCTTAGACGTTGAAAGAAGTGAAACGACGTATCCACATATGTTTCATCATTGAACAAAAAAAGTTAACAAAATACTTCTGCAGATTAAACATCGTCACATCTCAATCTTGTATGTGTTGGCCTTCACCACTGTGTGATTGATGCTCTCCTGCCTTGTTCATTATTACGCTATGTTCGATGTCTTTGGTGCCGCATTTGGCCTGCCCATCGCTCATCATCACCATCCCCTCTTTTACTACAGTGGGAGCACCAAACCAGCATTCACCTACGACTACATTTAATCAAAATTTCAACGTCTCAGTTCTCGTAAGGCACATTTGGTGTTGTCGGCAGGATAATAGTACGGTGACGCAGAGGATCACCATCCTCGCCAGTGAATCAAATTCTCTTAAGACCACAAGACATTTCATTTCCTTGCCATCTTGCGGGATGCAGGGAAAGGGAAGTTCTTAACCATAACAATAATTTTAAAGAATATGATTACGAAAACGGCTCCTAAGAAAGATAATCTCCGTACATCCACGAAAAATGGAGATTGTTAAAGAAAAAAAAAAGATCCACCACAGGATCCGAGCATTCCAAGTTATAGAGTTCTTAATTTTCAAACTAATCTTCATTAAGTGAAGCGACTAACTTGTCATTGATAAACAGATGAATCACAGTGTTATTGTAATTCTGTTCCATGTAAACAATACTCTATTTCCAGTTTACTGGGTTTTTTTTATTGCCCTGAAGAAGAACCAAATAGTTCAGAAAAAAGGCACGCCTCGTTTTGTCACGATCAGGACATCGTGGAGCGTGTTGCTGGAGTTACTGACGCCCACCGCCATTATTATCCGTCGCGGATAACAGAGAATCGCCACAGCGCCATCATTGTGAAATTAATTTTTGACACACAAAGTTCTTCCCCTGTGAACATCAAGAAGGGATACCTTCAACTGGAGGTGGACTCAGCTTATGTCTTCAAACCCATGAGATGCTTCAAATTTCAGCGCTACAATGACACACAGGGAATCTGCCGCCATCTGAGCTCGCTGTGGAAAAGGAGGATACCTCGACAAGGGTTGCACTGCAGATCCTGAATGTCCCAACTGCCAAGATGAGCACACGGCGTTCGCCAAACAAATTCAGAGCTACAAAGCCATCCACGCCGACAGATCGACAATGCCATGGAGCAAGTAAAGTCAGCAACGACAAAATACAAGACCTATGCTCAGGTCGTTAACAGAGCACTAGGAATGTCGGCACCGACGGATAATAAACCTAGAACTCTCGGGGAAAAAACAACTAAAAGTGCAGGGAAAACAAATCCAGGATGTCACAATAAGAGGATAGCTGACAAGAGAGCTTTTTATCATCAGTATCACCGTAGGAAAAAAGTCATGAATTGATTGAACATTTGGATGCAATCGAATCTAATGAGAGGGAGTTAGAAAAAGATGATTGAGAGACAAAACGAAAGCGTCAGCTCACACAATATTTGCAAGTATGTGTTTTTTTTTTACTTGTGTTGCGGTTTAACGGCACATCAGCAACATGGTAAGATACGTTTACACGTCCAGAAGAAGCGAGGAAAGAGAGCGGGAGAGAATACAGGGGCAAGGAGAGAGAGAGAAGAGATGTCACCCGTGGAACGTCGCGGATGGCATTCCATGGGAGACATCCCACCGATGGCGGGCTTTCACCACCTGCAGGTGAAAGCAAAGAATCTACTTGCGGGGGCGCAAGTATGTGTGATGGAGTTAACAGAATTGAAAGTGGCAACAGGAAAAATAGTACCTATGATGGAAAAGCATAGGAAAGCTCTGCAATGTGAGGTTTTGTCACTTACCTAGTCGAAAAGTGTGCTAGAACATAGCGGATGAAGGGCAGGCTTTTGCTAAAACATTCAGACATGATAGATTGGGAGCGGCGAATCTTTTGATATGCATAGGAACTGAACAAGAGGAAAGATGAATTTTTAGAGATTTGAGTATTGTTTTTATCTCCGGGTTGATTGTCAGTCTCATTTGACAAAAATAGCTGAAGAAGCAAAGAAAAACCTGCAGGACATCCTAGAAAATGATAACTAGGATAATGACATGGTAGAGCTGCTAAAGAGACTCAGCTATACCATCAGTGACTGGGCCCCAAACGAAAAGAAGAGTAATGAATTTTAGAGCATTGGAGAACAGGACTGTTTAAAAGAGAATGTTCCCATAATTCATCACCTGTTTTGTTCAGCGCATGCCCTTTCAGGGTTATCATTCTTATAATATATTAAAGGAAATTAAATATTGGAATTATATCAAACTCAACTCAACCGACACATTGAAAGAGAAATTGTGACTGCCTGGACTTCAAAACTTTTCTTAGAAGCATATTTCACGAAGCCATGCAATGTCAAGGTTGTTGATGACCGTAAAAGAGTTGGAGTGTCATAATCCCATATTAATGTGAAACCTAGAAATGCCACTAAAGTCGCGTTTACACGGTTCTAATTGTACGTTCTAATCTTCTTAAAATCAGATCAAAATTAAGAATTGATGTTTATACAGTTCTAATTCAGAAAACAATTTAGAAATGAAAGCGTTTCGTTTCCATCGTTCTAATTTTGTTTTCTAGTAGAATTTATTTTAGAATGCGGATTTGCACGATTCTAATTCGACTCTAAATTAGAATAAAACGTAGAATTGGGTCTTCCCGTTCTAATATTTTACGCAAAGCAAGCACATTAGAATACGCTCTCTTTCCATTCAACATTGTATTCTAAACATCGATGGGTTCAAGACCACCAGTGCTTTCATTGTCTCTTTCGAAGCTCACCGACCCAGTGCTCTATGATGCTCGACTCAAGGCATGTTATTCTTACAAGTAACAGCTACACTCAGCCAAGACACCATTTCACTCGACTGCCCACAATTTCTTTTTTTTTTTTTTTAAGTGCTCTGGATCTAGATCTAGATCTCTCCTTCTATTCGTTCTGCTCTGAGATTTCATTGTATGCAATTCCCACTAAAGCAGTTCCGAAAGGTAAAGAGGTCGAGAAACTGATGAGTGAATCAGACTTGTGCCTTTCATCGATCCAGTCGTAAACGTATTTTACCGTAGTAAGCGCCATATAACCATGAATGTGCTGATGCGCCAGTAAATCTCAACAGAACAACAACGTCTTCTGACCACACAAGACCGAAGATGCAGTGATGATATTCTGGCACGAAACCTACCTTAGTTTTCGACAGAACGATGGTTTTTATTCTATAATGATTAATTTGAACGTGCCTGTTTGTTATGCTCAAGAAGGAAACAAACTTGAGGGACAGCAAAGTTCGCAGAAAAAAAGAAGGTATTCCACGGGAACGATATTCTTGTCCTGCACCGACTCAACCCAAAAGGTATAATCACTAAAAAGAAAAGAAATGGGAGAGATGGAGGTGGCTGTAAGTGCCCCTACTCTACCGGCTATTAGAACCATGTCCACTTTAGAAAAGAAGAAAGGGGGAGGGGGGCACTCGGTGGGAGAAGATGTGGAGAGGTAAAATTATCTACATGTTTTGCATTTGGAGGAGAGGACGGCATTAATAAAGTTCAAGAACTACATTATAATTAATACTGTATCATTAAGCTCTGTTGGAACTCCCTGATACCATCATGTCCGGTGTATCAAAAATTTGCCGTTCTCGCTTTCGCTGTACACATCCTCCAGTTATCTGGCCTAAAACCCTTGTGTGGTATCATTAATCATTAACCTTTCCCCTTAATAAATTTGCATGATTCCTAAACAGCTCTTGTCCACTTTGATTTCAGCCAAACATAGGAGTGTTCAAAACTGGCAGAAAAAAGGTGACTTGAGCTTTGCAACGGACAGTTTTGGTCTAATATAAAGTGGTTCAACATGAAGTGGCCGAATATTTGATCGATGGAGAAAACATTTTCCCGGCACTTCTCATGCCTCATTCCATGATCGCAAATGTTACATCCCACGGCCAGATCTTCACCTAACTGTAGCGTGATTATACCGGCCGGATGACATTCTGCGGCACCACTTTTCTCACAAGATCTTCTTCAACCTGCGACACTTCAGGACCACGTTTTCATTTAATCTTGGCATTTCAGGTGGTCAAGGATGTTCTATATGCAGATACATTTTGTTCTTTTTTTTTTTTTACCCCACTAGTTACCACTCAAGGTGAGGTCTTAGCCCAGCCATGGAGTGTAAATAGTTGTTGCTAGGGAGACGATATACAACAATTTATCACATCTTTCTTCACGGTGTCTCGTTGACGTCATGATCCGCGACCAGATCTTTACATTGTCGCAGAGTATACATGTCTAGTGAGCTCTAAACATACAATGCCATACCTCTCCGCTGCATCATCATTCCAACTGTTGGTACTAATCGCTATCATATCTTCACCTAGCCGTGGAATTGTACTCAACGCCAAGCCATTGTTGAGCACCTTATCCTCACTACAGTTATATCCTAACTCACGACCGGATCTTCACCTAGTCATGGAGTGTAGACAGCAATTACTGGAAAGGCCTCTCCAGTCCGGCTATATCACATTACTCACGATCTGATCTTCACGTAGTCGTGGAGTGTTCGCAACAGATCCTGAGCACAGCATCCTCAGTTCGGCTATGTCACAACTCAGGACTAGACCTTCACCCAGTCGTGGAGTGTACACCATGTTGCTGACCACTGGATCCTCATATCGGCTCAGTAACAACTCACGACCAGATCTTCACCCAGATGTCCCTCATCATTTTTCGTTGTATCTTTATATAAATGGATTTTACACCTCGCAGCAAGATAATTCGCTTAGGGATGGAATATGCAAAGTATAGGAATGTATTCTATCTCACAGCTTATCACATATTCCACTATGTTCTGGATCTTTTGTTACGGTGGAGTGACCATAACGTATAGAAAAATGACATCTGAGATTTCACATCTATTCTGCTGGCGTCATTAACACTGCTGCAATTATACTACAGCCCTTAGGTCACCCACGGAGCCCGGGGTATATAATTTATAAGTAGGTCCTTTGCTCCTACCTGCAGTCGGTAAAAGCCCTCCGTCGGTGGGATGTCGCCCGTGGAGTGCCATCCTCGACATTCCAGGGGAGACATCTCTTCTCTCTCTCCATGCTCCTGTCTTCTGCACCGCTCTCTTTCCTCTTTTCTTCCTTCGCGACCGCCATCAGTACCCGGTACAGTGAAAACATAGGTCTCACCGTCTCTCCTACGACTAGTAGGCGTCCTGTTGACAGTGGGGTGCGATCAGTAAGGGGGAAAGGGGGGGGGGGGGGGGACATCCTGGTAGTTGAGGTGGCCCAGTCTGCGGACTTTTCACCAACAAAATGTTTCCTCTGAGACGGGCGGGTGAATAAGGCCCGCCTGAAAATTCATTCAATCGTCCGGGTTCTGTCTTCCTTAGAGGAGCAGGACTTAGGGTCAATCCTGCGGGACTTGCCTTTGTGTCCCGTGGGGAGTATATCCTGGAGTAGCCCTGGCATTGTCACCTCTGGATATTCGAGCATTATGTGTCCCCTTGTTGGACTTGGTTGCGGGTGGGGTGCTCTGGTGATAAACACGAAAACCTAACTTATGGCTAACAAAACTACATACTCTCCCACCCCAATCCCCGACCCTCAAGGAAAGATCCGACTGGACGGCAAGGGTGTGCGCACACAAACGGTCAAACAACTGAAAAACCTTAACGTTTTTCAAATATACAAATACGTATGCGCGATCAGTGGTGGAGCAGTCTGGCGACCTGCTGGTTGAATGCAGGGTACACCGCCATTCAGAGGCACTGTTGAAGGCTAAAATCATTTGGGTGTGCCCATGAGTGTGACGCCTCACAAGAGCCTGAACAGCCCTAGAGGCGTCATTAGAAGACGAGATTTGGATGATTGCCCTGAAAAAGAGATAATCGAGGATATTGCAAGAGTCTCTGAAGTCCGGCGCATCAATATCCGCCAGCAGAGGTCAGAGGATCGCAACCAGCACCATCATTCTGACATTCGACACACCAACACCACGGGCAAGCATCAAGGCGGGATACCTTCAACTAAAGGTGGATCCTTACGTCCCGAATCCCATGCGATGCTTTAAGTGTCAGCTAGTCGGAGACACATTGCAGGCGTGCCGCCATCTGTGCTCGCTGTGGAAGTTGGGGATATTCTGATTCGAACTGCACTGCAGCTCCCAAGTGTTCCAACTGCCAAGGTGAGCACACGGCGTTCGATAAGAACTGCCCGAGATTGCAAGAGGAAAAGGCCATTCAGCGCCACAGAGTCACTCATGGCGGCACGTTTACCGCTACGCGTGAGGTAGTATGCCCTAAATTCTCAAACTCAGTGACGAGGTCCACAATTCAAGTTGCTCAAATTGTAAAAAACAGCACCAGGAGCGTCGGCACCGACGCTCCTAGACCATCAAGCGCGAACGTGATAAAGGATTTCAGTGGGCGCACTTGCAGGAGGGCATCCGCTGAAAAATCCAAGGGTTCTCAGAGACCCTCGTCACAGGCGAGGGACTCTGGTGTGGGGATGAAAACCTCCAACAGGTTTGTCGCCCTGGCAAATTTTTCTTTTAACATGGAAGGCCTGGAAACCAAGCTTTCTGTTCTCCCTATCCTCTTCCTCCCCTTCCCCTAGTTCCCTTGGTCCATCTCTCTCATTTCATTTCCTGCGGTGTGGCAAGGAAAGAGAAGTCCTCAACAAAACATTCCAAGAAAGTGGAAGCGACATCGGCTTCCAAAGACCCAAAAAATAAAACTTTATGGCTGCAAGTAAGAATTACATTAAGCGGAATTGCAGAGGCCTCGGGGCCAACAAACCGGGGCTGCAAAAGCCGATGACCTATTGCGATCTGCCTGCAAGAAACTAACCTGTCGGCCGAGCGATCGGTGGAGACACGAGGCTATACCTCGTACCACCACTATGGCCACGGCACTGATGGAATGGGCGGAGGAGTCTCTGTCTTTATTCCTGTCGCAGTTCTCCATCGACCCATCTCACTCAAGAGCCCACTACTGGCTGTGGCAGTCACCCTGGCTGCTGACAGACCCATCACCATCTGCTCCATCTATCTGCCTCCTCAGAAACTGTCATTGCCCTGATTTGATTCTCCTTTTGCGGCAGCTTCCTGCCCCATTCGTTTTGCTCGGGGATTTCAATGCTCACAATCCCCTCTGGAGCAGTTCTTACATAAACCCAAAAGGTAAAGAGATCGAAGGACTGATGTCCTACTCTGATCTATATCTTTTCAACGATCCAGTCCCAACATACATACATCCGGCGACTGGATCGCTCTCCACTATGGACCTTCCCTCTCCGCAGACTATTCGTGGTTGGTCATGGATAGCCTGCACGGATCCGACCAATTTCCGATCTGTTTGGTTCCGGATGTCCCGGTAACAGCCACCCTGCCGAGACGCTGGAACTTTGCCCAGGCTGACTGGGCACAGTTTGCAGCCCTCTGCTCCACCCAGCTAGCCTCCCAATCCAAAATCGAAGAAGTCCAAGACAATCTCTTGGAAATTGCCCAGGCCTATATTCCGGCGACTTCTGCAGCTCCGCTCAAGAACAAACCCTTGTTCTCGGAAGACTGCAAACGGGCTATACAGGCCTTCCAAACAGCCTTCCATGTCTTCGAGAAAGACTCGACCGCACAAAACCTTCAGCGATTCAGAATTGCCAGGGCTAAAGCCAGACGATCCATCAGGGAGAGCAAAATAAATTCTTGGAGAAACTACATCTCCAAGAATAACAATCAGGCGCCTCTGGGAAAAATCTGGCTGGTGATAAAAAATATTAAAGGTACCGCTCTACCCCCTAGATTCCAGCATACTGCGAGGAATGATGGCTCCTCGCCGAAAAGGAGGAGGATGTCGCCAATGCGCTCAACGCTGCGTTTGCGTCAAACTCGTCTGCCCGCATTATTGTGCCGCCTTCAGAAGTAAAAAGCCACTGCCGAGAAAGAGAGGATCGATTTCACGACCTTTTTCTTCGCCTTTTATAACGATCACTTATCCAACGACGAACCTCCGGAGTGCTGGCAACACTGATTTGCCCCGATCAAATTCACAATCAGATCCTTAAACATCTCCCGCCGGAATCTCTGACCAGGAATGTTCCCTCCATCTTGGCAGAGGCCATCGTAGTGCCTGTTCTCAAGCCCGGGGATTCCACACCAATCTTTCCAACTTCCGCCCCATCGACCTTATCAGTTGTCTGTGTAAGCTGATGGAGCGGTGGGTGACCAATCACTTGAACTGGGTCTTAGAGGACAGATAGTGTCTTTTGGCCTTTCAGTGCGGCCCCACGACAGACCACCTCGTCCGCCTGGAGACATTCGTCCGCGAAACGTTTGTACAGCGGCAACACGTAGTGGTGAAAAAGACTGCATTGCAGGAATCCGGATCTGTTTCTCGCCGAGAAACATCGGATCTCTGTCAAGGATGAGGCCACAATTTCTGGGTGTGATATTTGATCGAAAACTGACCTTCATTCCTTATATCAATCATCTGAGGACTACCTCCTCTAAAGCACTCAACATACTTAGGACGGTATCGAATGCGGAATGGAGTGCTGTCAAAGACTTCATGCTGCGCCTGTACCGTTCCCTTGTCTGCTCTAAACTGGACTACGGTAGCATTATTTATGGCTCAGCCAAGCAATGCTACCCCAAAAAACGTGACACTGTCCGCCATTAGGGCCTTAGGCTATTCGTGGGGCACATCGCACGTCCCCAGTGGAGCGTCTATAATATGTTGCGGCCAATAAACCTTCTCTCAGAGACAGAAAAGACAAACTATCTCTTCAGTAAGGAGTCAAAATTTTATCACACCCAGAAAACCCAGTCTACGACAATGTCTTCGAACCCAGTTTCCTGGACATGTTGGAGAGATCTTCTGGTGTCGCTCCGACCTTTAGCGTCCGTTTATTCAAGAGCTGTCTGGAAGGTATTAAGAAAATTAACATAAAGTAAACATTTCTATTTGGATCTAACTGAAACTCACACAAGAGACACTGTCACTCTTTGGCTACTTTGCAATTTAGTCTCTTTGGAGATGGACACACTTTTGCCAGCACTGAGAGAATAGATACCCTCCCTGAAGAAATTTACGTCAAGCTCAAAGAACCAATCTCTCATTTCTTTTGTGAAGTTATCATCACAGTCAAGTTTTTTTCCCTCCAAGATGGCGTTTCAGGGACCTATAAGGCGATAATCTGATGGAACCATGTCGGGACTATGAGATGGGTATGGTAAAATCTCCCATACATAGCGATGAGCCAATCTCTTGTCAATTTGGCTTTGCGTTGTCATGCTGAAGAATTTAGCCCAGGCTCAGAAGTCTCGGTCTCCTGCGATGCACAGCTTCTCTTAATCAGTCCAGTGTTTCACAATAGCGAGCAGCATTAATGCATAGTCCATGAGGCAAAATGTCTGACAGAATGACACCTTTAGCATCCCAGAACACGGTAACCATCAGTTGTTTTGGCTAATGCTGCACATTGAACTTTTTTTGTGTGTTCGGAGATGATGGATGCTTCCAGGTCATGGAGTCCCCTTTTGTCTCTGGCGTTGCATGATGCCGGTAATCAAATCTTCGAGAAATCTTTTATGATTTCCTTGGCAGTCCTCACCAACTCCCATTTCAGCTGAAGGATTTTCACCATCACACCACCATCACTTCGTCTGTACCGATCCAGAGGGTTCTGTGAAACACTGTTTCGCTGCAGCTTATGATCCTCTGTCAACTGTTTGGGAATCCACCTAGCCGTAAATCCCGATTACCCAAGTCCACTTAGTCTAGATAATTTCATGAACAATTCTCCTTGAAATTTCAAGAAATGAAGCAATGTCTCGAACCTTCAGTCGCTTATCGTCTCGAATCATCTTGATGATTTTGGGCGCCCAGAGCGAGATTCGTCTTCCAGGCTGGTACGGCCTGCCTTGAACAAAGTACACCAATGATATCCTTGACTTTTGCTTATTGTGTTCTCACATATAGTAACAATTTCATTTTTGATTTCGATAAGACTTTTTCTATTTGCATGCAAAAATCGCACAACCCCTTTCACCTCTACCTTTGACCATTCTGCCATGGGAACCGCCATATTTACTTTGACGTAACGACAGAATGCGTTCAGCACCGATGCCAATATGTGGCCACAAGAAAGTGCTGAAACGTTCCTGTTGCGCACTGTTTAAAGATTTTAAAAATAATAATTAATATGAAAGTTATGGCTATTTTCTTATTACTTTCCAGATAGCCCTCGTAATGACATGTCTGAAACTTGGTTTGGTTTGGATCAGGATTTATTGGTGCATCAGCATGATCAGGGCGACACTGCACTTAAAAAGGTAGAATAGTTTACGAGTTAGAAAGGTAATATATCAAAATATGTATAATAATAATGTGCAAAGAAAGTAGAAAGACAAATTAGAAGGACATGTGTAAACATGCGGTTTTCCGTGTGGCTTGCAACATGTTCACACTTTTCATGTCAATGTTGATACTTAAAATTTTGAAACAGAAGCCTATCTCCTGTAAGACGCTCAAATGGTCTGTGGTCTTGCATTGGTAAATAAAATCTTTCAGGAAGCAAATCAAGATCAAAGCACCACAGTACTCTTAATTGCACAAAATGATCCGATGGGAAAGGTTTGGCAGGATCTCGCTGAAGCATGAACGAATCAATGCTACACACAGATGAAATGAGCACCGAACTGTCCAATAAAATAAGTCTGATAATTGATCCTATAACCACACAAAGACCACGTTCTAAAAAAGATTGTGTTATTGTTTGTGTTGGGGTTTAACGGCACATCAGCACGATCACGGCTATATTGTGCCAAACATGGTAAGATACTTTTACGCGTCAAGAAGAAAGACAGGGGCAAGGAGAGAGAGAAGAGATGACACCCCTGGAACGTCGATTCTAAACAAGATCATTGCCATGACAAACGTTTTAAAATTCTTGTTGCGCCTTATTAGGTTACTGTATAATGGTCACTCACAGAAAGGTGCTCAGCTTTTTTTTTTCTCTCCAATGCAGAAACATCTTAAAATCTGGCTCCAGTGGGTATATTGGGTTCACAAGACCTTATAAATTATTTTTGTTAATTTTGTTCAATTTCTCCTACACATGTTTTTGTGCATGAAAATTAACAGCTCATATCATGTCATCATAGCAGAATTGCCTGTTACCTGTGTTAAGAATGGATGCAGATGGCTAACAAACTCAACGCCTAAATACTAGGCCTGTGTATGACCGACAATGTTGCCTCAGTTGGTAGCATGCACAAGCTCACGAGATGTCATTTGCCCAACTCCAGGTCTTACTACAAATGATGGTAAACCGACAGACACAACAAATCTCTTGCGTCAGCGGCATCTCAATGGTCACCAAGGAAAGGGTACGAAGTTGAAGCTTAAGAAAGCTCTTAGTGTCGAGCCAAGCTGTAGTCCTTTGCTCCCAGATTCTCCCTCACCCCAAAAGAAAAAGAAGCAGAACAAGGGCAGGATTCGGAAACAACATCCATCAAAAAGAAGACAGAAATAGCAGCCAAGAAATTCAATAATCCTGAACAGTTCCAAAGAAATGCAGATTTTCTGTAAGTTCTGAACTCTGCCAGAATGAAGGAACTGCAACAGCTGCAGACTGCGGGAGTCAAGCAGGAGGGGAGTGCATGGCCCATTTGATTACATTGACTCGTTGAAGCAGACTCCAGGTTTTACAAACAAATGCTGCGGAGTAACTTGGTCACACATAGCGAGAATCCACAGTAAACCTGGCGGTCTTCGGAAAGAGGTTAATGAAGGTGCAACCTTTCATGAATGATTTCAATTATTTGGTTTACTGATTTTTTTTTAAACATAAAAGATTTGGAGGGAGTGAGAGGGGTGAAGGGGGTGTGTGAAGAAGTGATTTGTGTAGAAATTAGGATATGTTTGGATAGCAAGTCATTAATGGTACCAACCTCAACATGATAGCAATTTCTGAATTTTTATGTATCAAAGGCTGACACACAATGCAGAATAAAAGAGTATGGGTGACTTCAAGGCTACATCAATTTTTTTTTGTTGTTGTTGAATTTGTTTACCTCAGACATAATTTGTAATTGTATATACATTCTCATTATTTTTCACTGGATTTTCATATCAAAACACGTTTAAATAATTAGTATCGTGAAAATGGATATGAATTGAATTGTTGCATTAGGAATTTTTACTTCTCTCAAGATAAGAGTTGATGAATGACCAAAAGCTGCTATTCCTGTCTGTTTGCATTTTTGTTTTGGTTTATTTGTTTGTTTGTTTTTTCCAAATTTTTATATCATAGTTTTTTTTTGTGTGTGGTTTTTTTTTTGTTTTTTGTTTTTTTTTGTTTTTAATTTCTCAATCTGTTCTTTGTTGTTATTCATTCTATGTCTAGGAAATGTAAAAGGATAAAAATTGTGACAGCGATGTATATATGGTCATTATATCTAACTCATTGTTCACCCTGACTGCCCACCCTCCCTCACCTCCCACCTCCCTCAACCCCCCGGGGCCCGGGGTATATAAGTAGGTTCTGTGCTCCCACCTGCAGGCTGTGAAAGCCCGCCGTCGATGGGATGTCCCTCATGGAATGCCATCTTCGACATTCTAGAGGAGACATCTCTTCTCTCTCTCCTTGCTCCTGTCTTCTGTCCCGCTTTCTTTCCTCTTTTCTTCTTTCGCGACCGCCATCAGTACCCGGTACAATGAAAACATAGGTATCACCGTTCTCCTACAACAAAGTAGGGGCTATGTTGACCGTGGGGTACGATCCGTAAGGGGAGAAAATGGAATCCTGGTAGTTGAGATAGTCTAGTCTGCGAACTGTCCCCCTACCAACACATTGCTTCGGCCCGGCTTTCCTTTGAGACGGGCGGGTGAATAAGGCCCAAATTCATCCAATTGGTCGGGTTCTGTCTCCCTTAGCGGAGCGGGAATTACAGTCAATTCTGCGAGACTTGCCTGCTTGTCCCACCGGGAGTATATCCTGGAGTAGCCCTGGCACAGTCAGCTCTGGATATCCGAGCATAATGTGTCCCCTTGTTGGACTCGGTGGCGGGTGGGGCGCTCTGGTGATGAAGTCAACAAGAACTAGCAAATGGATACTAAAACAAAAACCCCTCTCACCCCAATCTTTAGAGCAGCATTACCAAAGACGAATCAAGGAGCAGCTGAAACGCCAACTCGCACAGGCCGACATCGACCATAGGGAATGGGAATAGCTGGCGGAGGACAGACAGAACTTGAAGACAACCATCAAATCCGCTGCAGGCAGCTTTGAGAAGGACCAGAAGAGCCGCAACTCAAGAAAAGCGCCAGCGACGCAAAGAATCCTCCAGCCAAGCTGCAACCAACAACCAGAATCTTATGCGCCCGAAGTGGTCCAGAGTCTGCAAGTCCAGAATCGGCTTACACAGCCACCTGAGAGCATGGCGTCTGGACCCAACCTCTTCTAAATGATCTTCGCAAGTGAAGAAACAGCCACCAACACCACCACCACCACCAAACACGAATTTTGTGCTGTTCTTTTAGCTATAAATATACAAAATCGTACAATTCCTGTGATATATAATTACAAACTGTCTTATTGTTTCAAGTAAAATAGCCTTATTTAGGCTTGGAGAGTGGTCCCTCAAGCTATAATTCTTTATCTTTAAAACATTCATTGCTTCTCACCAGCTCGCATAATCTGTACTATAAAACTGCAACAAAACCCACAATAGGCTTGTGGACTCGAAAACTGCTGAATGGATCCATATGAAATTTGGCATACAACATTGTTGCATACGATCTGTGTTTCTACGCACATAATGGTGCTTGATTCGAGTTGTACGTTGATAGTATGACGCTTTCAAAACACTTTTTCTTTGAGTAACATTCAGTTTAATCAACCAAAATATCAACATCGAGGTGCGCACGCCTGCCGTACATCTGAAGTCGCAAGGCTATATTTAAAAAATCTCCCACGGAGGCCGTGGGTTCTCTTCTAGTATATTATAAACCTCTGCCTGTGCGCCTGTAAAATCTGTCCGTCTACATATAAACTACTGTTCTCTGTTTACCCATTTTTAGTGGATTCTCCCATTCTGTTACACCTTTTGGAGGGAGATGGTGGGCGGAGGAAGGTGGGTAGAGTGGTCGAGGGTTTAGGCGTTTGCTTTGATGGCAGTATGAAAATATCGCAGGTTCGAATCCTTTCAGGGGATGGAAGAGATTAAAATCCGTTTTTGTTGCTGTTGATGTTGTTGTTGTTATCAATACTCAACGTTTCCTGGGCTTTTGGAATAGAAATATCCATCGTCTAGTTCATTTAGGCGAATATATTTCGGAGATCGTGTGTGTGAGTTACGCACCTTTAAGAGCTCTTGGCAGTTTTGTAGAAGAATAGGAGATGATACCACTGTCCGGGTTAAAAAAAAACAACAACAACTGGCATGCATTTCAAGCCAGGATACTGTCTCATAAATTTAAAGGGTTGTCAACAAGCCATAATTATCTGCCATTGAAAAAGAATTTCATTTTGACCAACCGATTTGTAACAATCTCTTTCTTCTCGAAATCTTCTTTCGCTTCCAACCCTCTTCTGCATTACTTTAAAGATAAACATGACAATAAATTTTAATACTTTTGGAATGTCCCTGCTTCTATAATTACAATACTAATTTATAAAGAAATTATAATTTTTGCTCCAGTGTGAAGCATTGTTAATACTAATATTGTGGTTTTACGTTGTACTCTATTTGAAAAGAAATTCGAAACAAAAGAACGATAAGTGAATGTGCGGCCTTAACACCTCTAACATTAAATATGTCTGCCTGCATGTCAAATTTCTTACTCCGATATTTCTCCCCTCCCCCCTCCTCCCCCCCTCCCCCCACCACGCACACTCTCTCTCTCTCTCCCTCTCTCTCGCCGCCGCTCAGCACTGCTAAATTCTCTCATTATGTGTATCTGTGCTACACCTGCCTACCTGCTTTCATGGCGGGACAGGACATGATATAGAAATGCTCCACACTCCGTTGCCTCGTGACGCATTCCTTTAGAGTAGTTATCACGAGACTGCATGTGCTCGTGTCTATAGCCCTTCTGTCAGACCTATATAAAAGGGACACGATCTCGGGGCACACACAATTTCATTTCCTGGTGATGTAGTATACTGCAATTTCATTTCCATATCATAGTATACCGTACAGTGTAGACCCAATCTTTAGCGTCTCTCCAGAAATAGAACTCGGCCACAGGTGAACACATAAGCACGTTTCAACTTGCAGGACAAGGTCTCTTGCAGGACAAGGTCTGTATTATTTGTTTTAATATTTTTTGTCTTTTTTTATTATCATTATTAAGTTATTAATTTCGATATCCTCGTCTCCTCCTTTTCCTTTTTCTTCTACTCCTGCTTCTGTTAATACTGTTCATTTTGTTTGTTTGTTTGTTTGTTCGTTTGCCTGATTCATCGTTCTTCCTGTTAGTCATACGAGTATTTTTTGTTTTAATTGAGCTGGCTCTCATGAAAGAATAGAAAACGACAGGCGACCACGGCTTGTCAGATCTTTTTATCAGTTCATAATTATTTAAGTCCATCGGTGTTTCAGATTTTATTTATTCGAATGCACTTTAATATCTAGGCTTCAGGTTTATTTCTAAAGTTATCATTCATATTATTTTATAAAAATATAGTGAAGGGCATATCGGAAAATTATGTTCAAGATGATGACACGTAAAATACGTCCTTTTCAGCCACACAACAAATATGAGAGAACTAATGATATTTTCATATCGAGTTGCTGGCTTTGTTCAACAGCAAAAGGCTTTTTAAACCTAGAGCGTATTTCTTGATGTTGTGATTTTCCACACACCCATATCACAATCAGTAGAAATGCTTTAACTCAAGATGTAAGGCCAGCAATAGATATTTCCATGACTTTGACAAAACATTGTCTCTCATCATGGAAAGAATCTGTTACTTTCAATACTAACTACACAACAAGCTAATTAACTCACTGACAAAAAATGCATTCATTCAACGTCGTAATAATGATTGTACTACATGTGTAACATCCCACCTACATCTCAGAATGTATTTATATAACTTTGGGAATGTTATTTCAAACGGCTGAAATGTCTGAGTTCCTTTGATAACACATAATATAAATAAAAGTTCGTGAACTGACAGTTGCTACCTAAGATAATATATCGTGAGTGCCAGGGTTACTGTTCTGAAGGGTATTTGGAAAGGACTTCCAATAGTCAAGTATAAAGAACAAGTATCTGACCAGACGGCCACATGTTCACATTCAGGGATAAAGATAGGACCTGCATCGGACAGTACTATACCATAACAACATAATTGTCCATGTAGAAGAGGATCTCTCGTCAACCAGATTTAGTATCTTAATGCACAATAGAAAGTGTTTTCACAGTAAAAAGTAATGTTACGCTTTACACCTACAGTAAAACACCCACTATGCTCTGATTCTCAGCTTTCAGTCTTTAAAATTAATTCATAATCTGTATCAAATGTGTCATTCTGGGATGTAAAAGGGCTTACAATGCTGGCTGTGGAACAGGATCTCTTACCACCCATACAAACTACATTAAATAGAGAGGGCATTCGTTTCACATATGTGCTACAAGCACGCCTAAATCTAAGACTGTATTGTATTTGTTTAACAAATGTCAGTGAAAGGTTCGATCAAAAGTCCGAGTTCTCAAACTGCCTATTGAATTTATAGAGCGTCAACGAGTTCTTTAGTTCGGGTATGTCGAGAGAATATCACCCAAACTGTTAGTGATGAGAACTTTCAATGTCAGTGAGTCAGTTTTTGGAGACAGGAGGCGACAAAGAATACAGCAAAAGACAGTCGAAGTGGAAGAAGTTCAGAGAGAAACCCACACTCTGAAATCTTGTAGATGTCCCATTCAGGAGGTGGGGTGGGGGGGGGGGGTCCTGAAGGTGACTTTTTTTTCTTATTAAAGATAGGCTACTTTAACCTTGTCCATCGCATT
>JBCEWB010610412.1:0-17993 GCA_039654565.1 Peronia peronii
TGCACTCTTTGCCTACATATAATCAAATAGTGATGATCTGCGACTGCATGTAGCAGCCAGGTGGAGTCAAATCCTGGCTGACAGTAGACTAGCCTGACGTTGAATGACTATTGGTCAAACACGTTAGAATGGACATATCCACTTTTTTATACCATTTTTATACACAGAAAAGATGGCTTTTAAGAGAAAACAAAAACTCAAAATCACATTTTTTGAGCAAAATCCAGATTTCAGGACCTGCTCCCCCTTAACATGAGCTGAGATCAGTCATAAAATGTGAAATGAGCGTAATGAATTTGCATTATCGTTAGTTTTATATATTAAGCATTTTCATAACAATCACGTTTGAGTTCAGTCAATATGCATTCCATTTCACATTTGAGCATTGTGAGGTTTATTTTAGCTTATTTTGGTAGCTTTATGATACCAGAGGTGGAGAAAGATGAAAACAATATAATCAAGATACAGCAAAACTCTACTCACACAAGTATGACTTGACCAACACAATGTCTGTTCAACATGCTCTTGTTCACAAGACCTTAGATTAGGCCCATGTTTTTTTTTTCTTTAATAAATCAAAACACTGAAAAAAAAAAATGGGCAACATCCTATCTTGATATGGTGTTGGGGTTTCATTAAAGTGGAACCTGGATGATAAATTCTACACAAGTTCTCTTTCTGCACAATTCAGTTCTCTTCCTTCTTTATCTTTGTTATTTAAACCTTGATATAAAGTATACCTTGGTATTCAGTATAAATTCTATACATTTATCCAGATTCTAGGGGTAGCAGTGTCTTTGAAAGTAAAATATCTTGACTTAGATCAGCCACATAGTTAGTAGACTACTAGATGATCTATAAATCTAGATGTAGATTTAACCTCTGCCAGATAAGTTAATAATATTGTAAACTTAGACTATGGATAAACAACACAAATCTTGCTGTTGCTTTGTTAAACAAAAGCGCACATTCAACACAAACACTCGCCTTCGAGCACACAAAATAGATGGTTAACCAATGTTGCCGATAGCTATGCAGGCGATTGCATCGCTTTATCCACTCCATACATCTTTCTTGTTGTGTTTTGAGCTGTGGAAATCTTTCGAAAGTCACCTCTTTCATATCCTAATGATCTTTTCGCCCGGAGTCACATTTATACACGCACCAACAGCATGTTTTGCTAACCATCCTTCCGATTCAAACCCTCAATGAGTAGGCCTTGGCCTGATTGTTTACACGCAGTGTGGTCGGCTGCCTCCTTTCTAAAAATAGACACCAGGGAATTTGCAGAATGCACTAACTAGACAAGTCTATTGTGAATAGATGTGTGTCAGGTAACAAGATGTAACTCTAATCCGACAGTTAAGCGAAATAGTCTCATCAGTGATGATTACAGGAACAAAAAAAACAAGAAAGAAAGTTAAAGGACATGTCAGTAGAAACATAAGAGAATGTTCTGTTGTTTTTATTCCCTCCATTTTTCTCATTCTAGTTCAAAAAAGTATTATTACCATTCAAAACAGGTATGACAAGATGATTATCCCACTGTCATAAAACTAGTTACTAATATAACCATCAAAACACTATACTTATATCGCTATGAGACTGTTTTAAACCAGTCACTACACAAAACAAAACATATTCTGCTTGTATTTCTTTCATTTAAATTGTGAATTTTTTAGCAATTACTTTCTCCTCCATTTCTAAGTCCTACCTACTTCACTTTGTAATGAAAAGTTAAATCCCACACTGAGGAATAATTTCCACCACCCAATAAAAAAACATGGCTTCACTCTTCGTTATGCTGCAGTTCTAATTTATGGGATTCAAGGCTAAGCTTTTCTTGAATAGTCTTCCCATTCAATCTTACCAATTGCCAAGTCTCCATTTATACAAAAGTCCCAATTATGATATTATTACCGGCTGGATTATGTTATGTAGAACTCTTTCCCAAACTAACACTATTTATACTCACCAGAACAAAATCTCCACACCTCTCACTTTTGACCAAAATCTCCACCAGATCCAAGACCCTATGTAGGAAGAAAAAAGAAAAGCTATGGTCTAATACAAGGTGTTCACAAAAACACTTCCAGATTTCAAGCTTTTATATTCAATTCAACCATATTGATTAGATTCCCACAGATTCCCTCACACAAAAACTTTCAGTTGATTCTCTTTGGCTCATGAAAGAACATAACAATAAAGTTACATATCATATCTGTTTGAAATCAGGGAATGTTTTTTGTGGATATTGCTTAAAGAGCATACAAAATATTATACTTTATTCTCTATACATTTCTTCAATCTTATACCAAATTCAAATCTACATTAGATAGGAAACACCTCTTGTAATAATCCTTTTAAGTTCTATATCACGGATAAGCATCTATTAACCTCACCATCTTTCTTTTATAATCCCATGTATCAGTTTTGAAGAAAAAAAAATGATTCTATAGGTTGCTATGTCTCTCATATTAATATTGTCACACCAATCCAAGATTTCTCTGAATCTGACCCAATTTCTTTTCTTTTAATCAATAATCTCTACTCTCTCCTGTTCTCACATTCATGAAGATCGGATGGAGACATTGTCTTATGCTTGCCATGAGCATCAAAGAAAAAATCTCAACAACGCTATGTTATGTTTTCATTTCTCCTTTTAGCCACCCCTACACTGCTATCTCTTCAGATCATACCAGGATCAACAACACTCATCACTGGAACAGATACAGTGCACGATACTAATTCATTATGTTCCAAATTTGAGTTACAAGATCTGGAATGAAATATACCTTAGAATAAGCTGATCTTGTATTTGTTAATAAGGCATTGATCGGTTTGATCTGTTATCCTCTCTTCATAAGATAGAATCACTGTAGCTTTATCATCAACAAATAGGACTGCCTTTGACCAGCTCAATTATTTTGATTTGCAAACACAGAAGAGCAGTTAAAAAAAACTTTGTGTAGAAGGCAAAAAATCACTTTTCTTCTTTTTATGGAAAAGATCAATGACAGAAAATTTGAGCAAATTATAATTACACGAAAACTTTTTTTGAAAAAAGGAATTTTCCATGACGTACAAGATTTCAAGATATAAGTGCAGAGGTGATGTTTATCTCTTTAGTAGGTTTGTTCAACAGCCATTATGTCCAGTAATGGGTAGAAATGAACTCATTCTTAATCCACATGGCCAGGGGTTTGGGAAAGACACTCCATCTTTCTTTTTACCTTTTTATTGTTTTTGTTGCAAAAATGACTGGCAATGTTTTAATTCTTCACAGTGCGGGATCTTCCACTGATGTAAAAATAAATCAGCTGATATCTCTCATCACGATGAATCAAACAAAGCTGTAAGATTCTGAACATGATCATTACTGTTGATTCAAACAAAACAATGTCAACTAACTTACCTGATTCTAAAGTTGGCCATTTCTTTCAATTTTTGTTCCCTGGCTTTTTTGCCACCTGTTTTCCTCCTCTGCTTGAACACCTCGGCCAACATATCATCTAACTTGAACATCTCGTCATCGTCAAGGTCAGGCAATTCCTGTGATAAACATAGACCCACATAATAGTGGAACCCTTATAATTCGCCCACCCTTGAGACCAAACTCGAAAAGTTGAGTTATCAGGGTGATCATATTATGAGGACTTAATCATTTTTCTTGTACAAATCCACGCTGATTTTCCGAAACATGAACAAGGCTTATGAATATATTTAAATAAAACAGAGCGTTCATTTTATTAACTGTATTGATTAAAGTGCATACATATTCAAAGGATTCTACTGTTTTTACATGAAAATTAAAACGCATACTGATCCACCCAATTTCTACTATTTCATGTCTTTTACAAAAATCCAACACTGTCTTCTGTAATGCAGGATGTGCAGTGATAAAGGTAGATCTATTGACCAGTGGTGTGTTGTAGTGTACTGTGTAGGCCTACAGCACCATGCGTCACATTTATTGATGACAGGGGTTGAGAGGTGGGCCCGAGCGAGACATTATATTATGAGATACACTGACCACATTTCATGTGCCCACTGGGGTAAGAACGGGGGTGAGAAGGATGAGCCAACACTACACTTTTGTTTTGCAGTGGCTGCAACAGTGCAGAGGCTGCCGATCGGCGTGAGAAGGTGGGCTTTTCAACATTTTCATAGCACATGGCTAGCAATAGCACGCTGGGACTGACAACTGTTTAAATGAACTGATCATGTTATGCGGGTTGAACACGTGAATCTGAGCGAGTTATTGAAAATAAGTTAGTATGTTTAAGGAAGGGTTGAAACTGGACTTTGCAAAGAGGGTTAAACTGGGAGATCGTGTTAAGCAATGATTGTGCAAACAAGGTTCCACTGTATTGTCAATGCTCTACCATTATGGCCCTAGTCATTTTCAGCACTTTTGTGATCTTGAGGAAAACTTGTTATAACTAAAGTCATATGCTGAGTTAGGTCATTATGATTCTTGAGTCAACACAGAATTCTACTGGCACATTTCTTATTTTAGTGACATTATCTGATCACTCTCATGTTCAGGAATGCCATTTGACATCAGCTGCGTATTGATCTCAGACTGACTTATGCCATTATCAATGAACAGGATCAAGATACAAAATAAAGTAAAACACAAAAAGATAAACATTCCTATTTCACTTAACCGGCTATTTTTGTTATTACCCAATTCTTGGGTCCTAAGCAATACTGCAGAGATACAGTTTCTCCCTGGAATAAAAAGAACGTCACCAGAAGTGTTCACATAGAGAATCCTGAAATGATTTACTAATGCATTTCTACGACTTTCTCTATAATCAAGCAAAGCTGCCAACGACCTTCAGAAATGACACCACAGCACATGACTATGCTTTTTTGTTTTTATTGTAGTTTACTAGAAACAGGATTCACACTCGCTGGATGCCTTAAAATTCAAGGACTTTTCAAGGATTTTTTATGTAGTCGAATATCTTCACAAACGCACGTAGATATTTACGCGTGAGTAATAATATTTTGCTGAACAGACTTACACGTGGGCTTATACATGAACAATAGATGGTACTGCAGATCGCATGCTGGATTTGTGCTTTACTGATGCTGAAACTCACTCTGCACAACACACGAATACATGTTATTGACAGGTTTGATGAGAATCAGTTTATGTTAAGAGTCAAATCCATTCAGCCAACTGAGTGACTTATTGTAAACAGTGGGCCCCTCCAGGCATCTTACAATTACTCTTTCATTGATAAATATAATTGAAGATTTAAGGTGGGATGTAAAATTTTATTTAAAAGGCATGAAACTGTGCAGTTGTTTATTTTTATCATTATTTTTTTTTTTTTCTTTTCTAATGTGTGTATGGGGTGGTAGTGTTGCAGCACTAGCATTGGGTATACAATTTAAATACATCTGTACTGTGACAATCTACTTATAAATCAAGAATGACCATAAACTGACATGTAGAGAAAGATCTCAGTAAAAATCATTAAAAATGCAGCTCTTTCACACTTTACAATTCATTACATCTCACTGCAACTGAATTTAGATCAAAATCAATTTGTCACTTGTTCACCTGCATAAAAAAACTTTTTTTCTTTTTTTGTCTTTCATATAGATCGAGATCTAGATCTATGTAGATAGGTTCTATAGGTTCCCAGCAAAAAGGTCGCCTAATATTAATACATAGATCTAAGTCTACGTAAGAACATTACAAGTTGACTGGATTATTTCTAAACATACAACGAAAGCTCTTACTTGTAGTTTTACTCCATCTATAGACCTATTTATCTCTCTTATTACAAGAGAACTAGATCTAGATCTACATCCCGGTAGATCTTTGCAGAATACTGAGCCGAAGATCTTGACGAGATCTCAGTAGGCCTGCTGACTAGATCTAGATCATGTTCTCTTTCTGTTCGTATGTCTACTCATGACAGGATTGTCCAGTGATGACCTTTTACAGTTCATAAATGGCAAATGACCGCTGAACTCAATGTTGAGTCTAGATCTTTGAGTAGGCCTACATCTATGTGAACGCGATTCAAGATCCCAACACAAGTCTAGGTTGCCTGTTGCCCATTTGTATCTTCATGCCAGGCATGCGCACAAAACATTCATACTTTCGTTTTCGCTTTCTTGTTCCACAAATATATCGAAACGTCAGCAGCCAGTAAGACGCTTCTGAATCAAACAGTTCATTTTTTCAGCTGAAGTCTAAAGCCTGAAATTTCTCGACTAATAATTTGATATAATCCCCCATGATATCCATCACAATTACAACTAGATCTAAAACCGATGTCGTCAAATCGCACTGGACCTGCAAGCCTAGACTAGGCTAGATCCGCAGTGAATGAAACAAAGAAAATCATCAACACCTGGGCACCTGGTAGGAAACGAACTTACAGCAAATATAAAATACGGCTGTTGGGCATGTCCGTTAGACGGAAAAGTGAAAAAAACAAAAAAAAAGTCCTGTTGTAACAATCGGTGACAGAACAAAATTGACCACCCGTGCAAAAATTTAAGGACTTTTCAAGGGCTTTGGCAACAATTTCCAAATTCAAGGACTTTTCAAGGCCATGAATTTTTTTCTCAAAATTCAAGGACTTTCAAGGACCATACGAACCCTGTAGAAAACATTAGGAAGGAGCTGAGCAAGATAGGATCTGACAAAAGGTTAGCCATGCAGGAATGTTTGCTTCAACACTTGAAATATTTGTTTCCTCAACTAAAACTATAAGCCAGTGTATCTGGTCCTCTAGTGTCACCTCAAATGTAATTTCAAAGAACATGATTCAGACATTAAACTCTTGCTGTTCTTCTGTTTCACTGCAAAATTTCTGAGAATTTTTTTTCTACATGAAGATGCAGGTCATAGCTATAAATTCTAACCATCTTTAACCATTTGTAACTATTTTCTTTCACGTCAGAGGCCTTGGATTTTGCAGTGTCTAATTTCTGGTGCACCAATCACTGAAGTTCAACAGAACCAATTGTTATTCTAAGGGACTATTTGCACATATATGTTTATCATATATACCATATTTTTTCAGGAGTTTCTGGGAAAATAGACACACACACAAAAATGGGAGATTTTGGAAGAAAACAAATTTCTCAAAAGAAAAGGGTAAGACTTTCTAAGGTATCATGAGCCTTGATTTACCTCCTCCTCAGATGAATCGTCATCAGCTGCATCTCCCAGTGCTTCTTTTACTGACTGACGAAAGTTTTCATCAACTTTCTCATCTTCCTCTTCCATATCTTCCTCTTCATCGTCTTCATCATTGTCATCATTTTGGTCGCTGTCATCGGCATCCTCCTCACTCAGCTCCTCTACATCATCATCATCATCTTCCTCATTATCAGCATCTACCAAAGTGCCACCAGCATCATCACCTCTGCGAGGTTTGGGAATCAACACCTAGACAAGTCAAATCCCAGGACAGGCAAAGAACCAAAAATAGTAAGAGTGAGAAAAAAAAAATTTAAAAAAAAAAAAAAAAAACCTTCATATTGAGCCTCTGCTTTACGAGGATAAGTGCTATATAAATGCTCTCTATTATTATTGTTATTATCATTATTATCTTAAATCTATAACGGGAATTGTTTTTCACCATTCCAATTGCTTTCCTGTGCCAAACACAAAACAATGTTGAGCAAGCAGAATAAAGAAGGAAAAAAATCACTTCTTTTATTTGAAATGTTAATCATTTACAGGCTCAATCACTTGAGATATACCACATGACATAACTTATCAGTGCAACCCCAATAGCTCTGGACAAGTTGAGGGCCAACGACAACAAACATTATCTACTTTAAACATTTATTCATTATTCCTGCCTGTAAACTTCTAAAACTGGTGTTTCATGGGTGCACATCTCTTGCATGCAATAAGCCGCAGTTGCTAGTGGCACTCAATGACTCACAGAAAAAGTCAAGGACTGATGATGATGACTACCTTCCTAATTTTTAAAATCAATAGCGTTATCACTGAGTGTAAACCTCTAAATTTAATATTGCAAGGGTGGGTTTCTTTAGACTGTTTACCTCTGTGATCAGTCGCACAGCAGCTGGCGTAATACTGGAAGACAGGGCTCGGAACACAATGGTGGTGACCACACGACTCAAGTGAGATTGCAAGGACAGAAGGCTGAGCAGCACCTCGGTCACAACTTCCACCCATTCAGGCTCTAAAGGAACAATAGTATCAGGAAATGGTCATCACTACAAAATCTGAACTCCCATCAGAACAATGATCTACAAATACTTATTCAAAAAATCACCTTAAGATTTAATGTAAAATAATGACTATAAATATTTCCCAACGCAAAGCTTTTCAATATTATAATGGAATAATTTGTTAAGTAGCAAAAGAGTAAATAAACACATAACAGAATAGATGAATAAATTTATTTTGAATAAATAAATAGGGAAACAAATTAAAAATAAATTGCTAATGAAATAGTTCCTTGGGAAGCCTTAAGAGAAAAATAAAATCCCACACCAACATGTTTTTTCAGTTCATGAATCATTAATTTTAACTACAAATCAATGACAGAACAAAGATGTATCAGCCCTTGTGATAAAAAACTACATTCCTTTTCTTACCTGTACCCTCCTCTCTCTTTTTGGTTTCTTTCTTTCTTTCAGCCTTCTCATAGCAAACAAAGACATCCTGTCAATCACAAGCAAATATGTGTAGGTTAAATCTGATCTCACTGCTATACTATTTACATGCACTTGTGTGAATATGCATACAATCACTCTACCAACTCTTATCTTATCAAGTAAAAGCCAATCTACGATAAGATCAATTCATTTGTCTCCAAAAGGCAGTTTCTTTCACAGCTACCGAGGTATTGCAACTAGGTAATGTACATTCACATACATACATACTCAAAAAGAATAAAATGTCATGAACACATTACAACTGAAATGAACTTTGACATAAATATAGACCTGATGCATGGCAAACAGAGTGAATACAGTGGTCTGATCAAATTTCATGGAATTGCAAAATAGATGCACAATATACAATTTCTTTCATAGTTTTTACAATTCATTCCCTCTTCATCTACACACGGTCAATTGCTTAAGGCTTTAATTCTTTGAGGTTTTGAGTTATGGTCATAGTAACAACTACACAAGTTACCTTATTTAACAGTGACTATTATTTTGTTAATCTCATGTTTCCATATTGTATGCCTACTCAAATATTATTCATATTGTAAGCTTCTTTGTGCAAGACAGTTTTTGTCCATTTTCTTACAACAGTAAATGGGCCACAGTGAAACAGCAATGACAATATTATTATGTCCTTGAAATGAAAATGATTGTCCATGGTATATCTCAGTAGAAGGGAAAGATGCTGTAGATACATGAGTGAAAAATCATTATAAATCATAACCACATGCACTAAAAAGCCAATAATGGTAACAACTATGAATAATGAGAGAAAGAGAGCAAAGAGAACTGTGAATAATCCACCTCAAATAATGAACATATTATCATTAGCGCCACTAGCAGCGTTAGAGAACACCATTAGCAGTGTAAGAGTTAAAATAGAGAACACCATTAGCAGTGTTAGAGTTAGAGAACAGTGTTCAAGAACACCATTAGCAGTGTAAGAGTTAGAGAGCAGAGTTAGGGAACACCATTAGCAGTATTAGAGTTAAAATAGAGAACACCATTAGCAGTGTTAGAGAGCAGTGTTAGAGAACACCATTAGCAGTGTTAGAGTTAGAGAGCAGCATTAGAGAACACCATTAGCAGTGTTAGAGTTAGAGAGCAGTGTTAGAGAACACCATTAGCAGTGTTAGAGTTAGAGAGCAGCGTTAGAGAACACCATTAGCAGTGTTAGAGTTAAAATAGAGAATACCTTTAGCAGTGTTAGAGTTAGAGTAGAGAACACCATTAGCAGTGTTAGAATTAGAGCAGTGTTAGAGAACACCATTAGCAGTGTTAGAGTTAGAGAGCAGTATTAGAGAACACCATTAGCAGTATTAGAGTTAAAATAGAGAATGCCTTTAGCAATGTTAGAGCAGTGTCAGAGAATATCATTCGCAGTTAGAGTTAAAGTAGAGAATATCATTAGCATTGTTAGAGTTAGAGCAGAGAACACCATTAGCAGTGTTAGAGTTAGAGCAGCGTTAGAGAATACCATTAACAGTGTTAGAGTTAGAGCAGAGAACACCATTAGCAATGTTAGAGTTAAGAGTAGAGAACACCATTAGCACTGCTAGAGCTAAAGCAGTGTCAAGCTACACCATTAGCAGTGTTAGAGAACACCATTAGCAGTGTTAGAGTTAAAGCAGTGTTAGAGAACACCATTAGCAGTGTTAGAATTAGAGTTAAGGCAGTGTTAGAAATCACCATTAGCAATGTTAGAGTTCACAGAGAAAACTTACCTGCAACAACTGTGAAGCCACAGCCTGGTCTGTCAGTGTATAGAACCCTAGGAATAATAGAAGAAGAAGGAATGCGGTTCTGTGGTCAACAGCATCTTTCTTTGATTTCTGTGGATGAAGGGAATTTACTACTGTTCACTTCAATCAGAAAGAATCTAGGAAGATATAAATGAAAATGGTGCTGTGTTGGCCTACACTATAGAAGGAGCCAATGAATGTCACTCAACAGGTTCTTGAACCCCCAGGAAAAGATGAAATCAGGATACTTTAAAGACATTGGACAAAGCCTGCATGCAGAATTCAAGGCCATTAACCTAATACGGGGGGCTGCAAAGAAGAACACAAGAGACCATAGGGAGACACTGCTGAGGCCTTATGCTCCACAATGGAGTAAAGAGGGATAACTCTTTTCAGCCAGAGTCTCAGTCTGATCGTAAAGAGTGTTGAGGCTTTACTTTGTAACTGCTAAAAAATATTTATACCTGAATATAAAGGAATATTTTGATGATAAGGAAATCATCATTATTCAAAGCATTGAAAAAAAATGCGTCTTTTAATATACATTTCCAGTTAATTACTTTTCACATCAAACACATCTGAATTAAAATTATAATTGTCTTGACATTTTCAGTCCCATCTTTCTTAAACATTTTTATTTGTACATGTATTTACAGACAAATGTCCTGCTGAGTTCATCTACAATCTATCATATATTCTCAAACTCACAGAACTCAGCCAGTACCTGAATGCTGTCTTTGTAGTTTCTCCCCTTGTTAGTATTTTATGAGAATTTGATCTCATTTCGAATTCATGAGCATTTGCACAGTTACAATTATCTTGAATCTTGCAATCCCCAAATAAACCAACAATGCTTGCTAGAATAATGATCGAATTCACGGCTGGAGAATTCACACTGCAGAAAATCTCTAACACATGTCAACTTTCATGCCAATCAACTTTCATTCTCTTTTTCCTCCCATTTATTATTTTCTTTCCCCTCCCCTCCCATTTTTGCTCTTCAAATTCAAGAGGCAGCTCTTCCATTTACTCACCTGTTTGATTTTCTTGACAAAATCAATCACTTTATCCCATTCACTGAGCATCTGAAATGAATTAGAATGAAAAGCATCCAATATGTTTATATTAATATTATACACACACATAAATTTTTATGAATCGTTTATTACATAATTATATGTTATATACCAATATAATCATATATTATATTTTATATATCAATTATCATATTAATATGTCATATTATTATGTACTATTATTTATATTTGAAATATTTGTGATTCTCTCCCCCCTGTTTAGGTTTTTGCTTTCTCCTTTGTTTCATTTTATGCACTTGTAATTACCAATGATATAAACACAAAAGTATGAATACTAAAATGTTGAGATATTTGTCACAGTAGATGTCAGACTAAAACAAATGAGTGATCTCATACATCTCCGAATTAAAAAGCATAAGCACAACTACAAGCCAATTTTTCCTCACTTCTTTCTGCCCTCTTTCTTATTCCATCATTAGGTGATCGTGGGCCATTCACAAACAATGCCCACAATCAGACCCCACCATCTACTGCAGTTAACTGATACGTTTTGTGACTCTCTTTAGAATAAAGAAATCTGTTGTAAGAGACAAATTGTTTTGACAAAATGACAGACATCAGGTGTAACTGACCTCCTCTGTCCATTCCTTGTGAGGTTTCACAGTCTCAGCTTTTAGCAGGGTCTGTAATAAAAAGAACAGCTGCTGTTAAAGATACATAAAAACTGATATTAAAAAAACTGAAATTAAAAAAAATATTGATATTAACAATCAATTTAATTGATCTAACAGTTCAACTGACAAATTCGTGCATTCAACTGAACTTGAATTCATGAAACAATTATTAGGCAACATTTTTATTCACCGATTAATTGTATGATACAGTTTATTCATCATAGATGGATGGCCATTTCTGATACATAATAGCTTATTATCTATGACACCAAATACAGTCTAAGAATGAAAGTTATTCACATATTACATGAGGAATCTGTCTTTGTTTTAAATAACAAAGGATCAAATTTATGTTTGTAATCATGAAAGATAACCCCAATAATGATATCACAATTTAAGACACCACAATCTCTCCTCACACTTAGATCTTGTTTTTCACATCAACATTCAAATACATAGCACAATATAATATAACTGCTTGTGGAGAGTTAGTTTGTTATTTTAAGTGAGACAGAAAAAGAATGTTTCAAAACTGTTTACCAGAAATTACACCAACTTCTTAAGTTTAGACATTCCTTGCTAATTATTTACCTTCTGTCTAAAAATCTTAACAGGATAATGATTGAGTCTGGTTTCTCTACAATCAGTTAAACAGAATATGTATATATAGTAAATAAATAAATAAATAAATAAATATATAAATATATATGTATATATATATATAAATGTATATATTTAAAATATTCTGTTTCCAAAAGTTAATAAAGGCTAAAAAGGCTAAAACTGTGCTAACAGCATTGATCTGGAATCCGATATATTTCTATTTAGCAATTTGTCAGTCATCCAAAAATTTATGTCGCAGGACTTGAGGACAATTTGACACATTTCTCTTTGAAAAATCTTTAAAGGGATTAAAAGCAATTCTAATTCTTCCAAAAAGAAAACAAAATAATTAAAAATACTGGAAAACTTTGACAAGAATTCAGATTTGTCCAGCATAATCTTGACAGAATAAAAACTGCAAAGAGATACCAGTGCATGATATAAAACTCCATTTTGCTCACAAATTACTTGAATTCTGATCCAATCTTTACTTCCTGACCATGCTATTTGAATATGCACAAACCTATTTAGTTTGCAAATGTCCACCCACCTGACAGTAAAGAGACAGCTCGAATAACAGATCTGTGTAGCCTGAAAGCTGTTCAGATTTCTGGAGGCCTGAAAATAAATAAATAGGGTGATAACAGACACACTTTTCTACATGTGCATGAGACAAGAGTGATTGAGATAATTAGGAGTGAAAATGCATAACTGCTAAGTTCATTTTTTTTTTTTTTAAAAATACTATGCACCCTGCCATATTTACAAGGCTAGCCATGTAGTGTCTGTTTCTTCATTATCCTAGAAAAAGAAAAAAATACAAACAAAAACATATCCAAAATCTATTTCATCTGTACCAAAGCACAGGAGAATACTTTTTTTAAAAAATGCACTTTATTTAAAACTAGGATCAGATCACTTTGTACCATTTGCAGTAACCGCTCCTCGTATGTTACGCAATTGTGAAAATTCATCTCCCACCAATGATCTAGTATGAAAACAAGATACAGATTTAACACAATACGACATTCCTGCATCAAGTTGATTTTTCATTGCTCCTTAGCTGTTTTCTTCAATA
Organism: Peronia peronii; assembly: GCA_039654565.1. Taxonomy (NCBI): domain Eukaryota; kingdom Metazoa; phylum Mollusca; class Gastropoda; order Systellommatophora; family Onchidiidae; genus Peronia; species Peronia peronii. The sequence goes on from JBCEWB010610412.1 coordinate 13,823, forward strand.
GTCTTATCGCTAAAATAGCTGAAAAATAATTCAGCTCTTTTCTGCATTTAACTCTTCTTATCCATTACCCTGTTCTATATTAAGATGAACTCATTTTTCATGATTCCAAGGTTTTGGAATGAAACTATCTATAACTTTCTCATTCTTAGATCTACAAAATAGATTTTTTTTCACAACAAAAGTCAAGAAAATCCTAAGACTAAGCATTAAAGTATAAAGTCCACAATAAAAGCCTTGTTAAATGGCACACCAGCAAAACAGCAAATGACTGTGCACCAGATGAGGTGGAAAAACGATTATAAAAGTCAAAACCTGCAACTCTTGTTACCAATACTTCTGTAATGAGATCGAGATTTTGTGGATTTGCTGACTAAAATGGAGTTTGGTAACGTTTCTCAAAATTCCAGTAGTATAGTCCTTGTTATCAGAAGATTAAAAGAATCTTACAACATTTTTAGTGATTCCAAAAGATAACTAGCATTTATTGTTTATGCATGAGAAACAAAACAAAACATTCTGTCTGGATACAGCCTAAAGACATTTTTCCATTTCAGGAAACAGCACAAGAATTCAAATTCTTCCAATTAAGACAGTTCTGCTTATATTTCACACATTCACATGATGACCAAAATAATATAATAAGATCAAACTTGTCAACACAGGCTTGGTAACTTACCAGTGTTGAGTGTTGAAAGAATATCTAAGGCCTTATAGAAAAAGCCCTCACACATTTTCCTAGTAGGACTCTCTTCTTCCAAATTGACACAATTCTGGCACTGGATAGAAGACCAAACAAATTCAACAACCATTAAACCATTTCATAATACTGATTCATGTAATACATGTTTCACAAAACAATGTATAGTTCTATATTAAATATAGCACATTTACTCCCACAAATAATAACCAGTCAACTCACTGAACATGACATTATTCCCATCCTATAGTCTGTTCACAAGTAGTGTATTCTTCCATACTACATTAGAAGTCACTTATCATGAAAATTATTTATTATTTTCATCCTCAAATACATCTCAGAGATGTCAGATTATTTTCATAAAGAAAGTCGGAAAATTTTGTCCCTCCTCCACCACGGTGGCCAGGCGCTATCTGATTACATAAGACACTTCTAAAAAATCTAGGTCTTTCATATATTGAGGGAAGTTTGCAAGTTTCTACATGAACCTGGGAGTGGGACTAAAAGATAATACAGCAAATGGAAATTCAAAGAATTGAAATGATCCCACAGGCAGTGCCATCATGATAATCGTCGAGCGTAATTAGATCTGGATCTGTTCAAACAGCTGCCCTCTTACATTAGTCTTTCTAAGACTATGGACATATTCTTTTTTGTTGTCAGTACTCTGATGAACTGATTTTCCATCAACAACTCTCAAGCGACCACTCGGCTGCATGTTGTCAAGTGTGTCAAAGTTCAATTTCGATCCTCAGACAGCAGTTTGGCTCTCACCCCAAGCATTCACAAAATTCTATCGTACTTTCGGTTTCACTTTCATCGTGTGGGATTTTCATCACATTAAAAATTTTTTATGAAACCATGATTGCATCATAGCCTCAGCAAAAGTCAGCAGTTGATCAGCCAAAAAAGTAGAAAAGTTGGCAACAACCAAAAAAGTTGGAAATCCAATTAAAGTCAGAAGTTTGACATCCCTGACATCTGCATCATTTGAAAAGAAGAACAAAAAAAATCTCACTTCATCCTTTGAATGAATGAAAAAAAAATATCATGTTTAACTTTTAACAAAATCTGAATGTCTCGCTTCACTTTATCATTTTCAAATAAAAAAAAAGTAGAAAGGATGTCTAATTCCAAGTTATGATCATAAGGGTAGTTGTCTTTTAAAACCACGACTTTGAGATGACTGATGGTTTATAATGATAAAAAAGTTTTCTTTTTACCCACTACTATCTCAACCTCAGAATCCTCATTTTCAGGGATTGGCCATAAATTGCTACAATACAACGTCTGCAAGGTTTTCTGTCTTTTTTGCAAAGTTGTTTTTCCTTACATGCTGTATGGTTCTGGTTTTCTTGCTGATTTTGAAGAAGGCAAGCCTGAGGAACAGAGTCAGCGCAGTTCTCTGTGTGGCTGGCGAGGTCAGCCATTGGCAGGTGATGATATGTTGAACTTGTCGCAGGCATTCATCCACTTGCCTCTGTCTCCTAGCTGGATGATCAGCCCTGCACATAGATCACACAGATAAATCTAGTTGGAAAAGTTTAGAACATAATTTAAATGCTGCTCTGGTTTATCACGTATGGTATACTACCAACTCATTTTCTTCATTTAAAACATTGTTATACAATTCTTCATTCATGCCAATTCTGTCAGAGATTAATAATATGTTTCTTTTATATCATCATCACAATTTTTATTGTCATTATTACTTTTTAAAAAATGTTTTAATTGTTATATTATTATTTTTAAACATAAGAGGAACAAGTGATATTTTAACTATAGATATCGCTAATGTTTTGGATTTCATGTACAGAAATTTTATCACATTATGGATAGTCAATGAGATAAGTGCCGTGTCTTAATTAATTCAATGATGACTTCAAAAGAATACATACATAACCTGCCACTGGTCCATACCCATGACGCTGGACACCAGGATATCAGTGTAACTCTTTGCTTCATCCCGGGACATCTGTGGGACATATTTCACAGAAGCGTCATTGAGTCATCATTTTCCATCATGCTATTCAATAAAACAGCACACAGGACTCTATGGAAAGCTCCTAGTAACTATGAGAAGAAGAAAACTTCAATGGTATGGCTAAGTTTCAAGATCTAATGGCCTACCCAAGACAGTGCTCCAGGTAAAGTTTAAAAAAAAACACAAGAAGAGATGACAGAAGAAATGGATGGATATTATAAAGACTGGACAGGAACCAACTTCTGCTACAAACCAAAGCCAGATCAGAGACCAACACATATGGAGGAAGTTGTCAAAATTACCATTTTCAGTGGTGCCCTGATGATCTGCTGGGTTACAGGACCCGTGAGTATTCTTGACAGATCAGCATACTGCTTTGCAGCATGTTTTTATCACAGAAAAATATGTTATGTACCAAGAACATTTGGTTCCCATCTTTACATGAAATATTTTTTTAATTTTTTGGCACCTTCATTAATAAATTTAAAAAAAACAACAGAAAACTGAATTTATGCCTTAAGTGCATTAACAACTAATTCTGGATAAATATGTGTCTTTTAAAAATTTAAAAGTGAGGATACCATACTGTTAGTTTAATTTCGTCAATGCCAAACATTTAAACACCTGTCTTCTTCACTATGTCAAGTTGTGGGCTCCTATGTATGTGAGAAATGCAAATACATGTATGACTAATCCCATCTATTTCAGGTACAAGCAATTATGCACATCCCACCTCCATATTTAAGGGACTGATGCAGGCTACTCACCAGGTCTATCAGGTGTAAGAAATTCTGTGAGTTGATGAGATCCACCCGTCCAGATCTGTCCATCTGTGATAGAGCTGCCTCCACTTTCCACACCTTCTCCACCATTGACAAAGTGCCACTCTGGTCTGACTTCAGCTTTGTACGTACTTGCTCAAACTGGATAGTGAAAGAAAACACACACACACACACACATAAGGTAGCAAATGTACAGTTATTCCCTCATCTTTCAATTATTTCGGTATTTGTAAAACATATTTCTGTTTAGCAATTTGTCAAAGTCATATAACAACTAGTGCATTGCTTTCCACCTACTCCTATTTCACTTTTCCAGGAATACTGTGTAAGTTTTTCAAGAGACTGAGATTTCCTGTTCACAACTGTGCATTTGTTTTGTTGTTTTATTGTTCATGTATTTACAGTATTCCTGTAATTCACCCTTTAGTATTAGACCTTAAGATTTTGGCCTTATTGCGTAATCAAAAGGCGAGCCACGGCTGTTCACCGCCGGTCCTTTAGTTTTCTGCCGACGCGCCGAGTTGACCGAGGTCAAAAGGTCAGTCGCGATCCGGTGCACGCGTCAACGATAGCAAAATTGTGTGGTGGAAGTTTATACTTTTTAGAAAGTATTTTGGAGGGGACAGAATTGTTCTATATCAAAAATAAACTAATGAACGAAAAGACAAAGTCCTTGACTTTCCACTGATATATTTTATTTGTATATTA
>JBCEWB010610522.1:0-17993 GCA_039654565.1 Peronia peronii
TTGTAGGGTGGGGTTACAGAAACGTGGAAGAAACAAAGATATAGTTAATGTTATGCTGTATCCTAAATTGCTATGATTATTGATCCCCATTGTGCTGGATTTCACCATAAATTCCAATCTGGTTTTCACGTCACACTTTCACTATCCTATTTTATATTGAAACCATACATGATAGATCCAGACCAGTTATTCTGTGGGGTTTATTTTTATCAAACTATCAAATAGACCAAAGAATTAATTGTAAAATAGTGGCTGAATTTTTCTGTACATATTTCCTGGATTTTACTTTATTTAGAAATGCTGTGGATTTGAAAATTTGTGTAAATAACTGCTCTGTGCAAAAATTCTTTGATTGGAAACTGCAAAACATATTTTAGCACCAGATTCTTCTTAGTATGTAAAATCCCTGTTTTGGGTCGAAAATCCCTTTTTTTAAGAGAAATCCTGGTTCGACCATGGTGGGGTTGGCAACCCTACTGCTGTGGGATCTTTTTAGTTCTTGGAATTTCCACTAGTTGTATAATTTTATTCTTATCCCAGGATCTTGTGAAAACTTGCAAACTTCTCTCAAAACAATGAAAACTTCTAGCATGACAACCCTAGATTTTTAAAAAGTGTCTTAGTCTACTCTTAGTCTTACGTAACCGGACAGTGCTGTGATAAAGGAGAGGTGGGGGGGGGGGGGGGGGTTATTTTCCGACGATTTGTGAAAACAGTTTGACATCCCAGGAACATCTCCATGACACGCTGATTGATCCTCCAGTCCTGTAGATGAGATTGACCAGCTATGGGCCATTAAGTGGATCCTTAATATTTATGTACATATGTTTTTGCAAATTTAGATAGAAATTAGATTTAGATCTAGGATCTATATTTTTTAATTAGCAGTAGCAGTGTCAGTTTTCCTTTGATTTTCCTGAATTTGATTTCTATAGATCATTAGGTTGTGTCGTTGATTGTTTTGTTTTTCAGAAAATGTAACCTGGCTAAAAATAAAAGAAAACAATCAGAGGCCATTATTTTTTTTACCCATTAGACTGGATTTTTTGTGTAATAAGATTATTTATAGTGTTAATTCTTCATCCAGCTCAGTTTTAGTCTGTAACCTAATTAAAGATTATGTTCTAAGTCTCTGACTTTTGCCAGCTTCATACTCATAGATAACATCTGAGGAAAAATGGTACATAAAAATACTGCTTAATAAATCAAAATTATCTTCTTTTTTTTTTTTTTCTTTTCAGTTTACTACTTTTTTTTTTTTTTTAAGCCACATTTTAAGAATGTGATGTAGTAAATTGAGAAACAAAAAATTGTAAGGATTTATTGAATGCAATGACAATTGATTCTTTGAATAATCATATGTGATAGTCTGCTCTCAGTCATAATACATGTGACCATTATAACGAAATAGATTTCTTTTTGACCAGCAGTTTCCAAAATTAGGGCATCTCTGGCTATGACTAAGGCCTCTATCAGTGGCTACAATAAATGCTGCACAAAAGTTCAGGCGAATTTAACAGCATACATTTTTTCTTTTTTCCTTTTTTTTTTTTTTAAAGCATTTATGAGCCTTTTTGCTAGAGTCCTTTAGGTTCCATCCCATCCATGTGCATGCCAGTTTGTGCATGCACGTCAGTTATGATCAGCAGCTTTTTCTTCACATGCTGCATATCCGTGGGTAGTTTGATCTTGCAAGGTCTGAGTCCACCTGTTCTGATATTGATCATCTATAAGATGAGAAACAATACAGTGACATCAGGCTCTTGTCAGACTGAGGCGATGGGAGAAATCACGTGATTTTCAACAGTGAATAAATTTTTAAGTGATGGGCCATTTCCTTGCTTAATTCGGCTGTGGAAGTAGGTCATCCCCGTCTATAATTGCCGATATCTCAACTTATAGAGACAAAACATTTTTCACATACATGCAGAACAGAAAGGGAAACAAATAGTCTTCACAGTAATGCCATTATAAAAAAATACGCTCAAAATTTGATGAGAGCCTGATTTCATCATGTCACATCTCATATATTATTATGTGCGTATAAGGTGGATATCTGCATTGTTATCACAGAATTGAAGTATAGATAGTGCGTCCCATTATTATTTTGCAAGCAGAATTGAAGTATAGATAGTGCGTCCTATTGTTATTTTGCAAGCAGAATTGAAGTATAGATAGTGCGTCCCATTGTTATTTTGTAAGCATGCACTTATCTGTCTTTGTTTTACATAACGTTTTGGTAAAGAGCCAAAGTCTCATCCAGTTTGTGATTCTGACATTGGCTTGGTGTGAAATTTTATTGGTCTGTCAACACCATTTGAGTGCTTATGGCTGAACTTTCGGCCCAGAGTGTCTTGAATGCTGATCATGTCATTCGTGTGAGGTTCAGTATCCAGATCTGCTGGTACTTGCATGACTGCAGCTTCTTCGCTGTTGTCCTGGCCTTGTGACAATATGGAATACATTACTGCATCATGTGTAACCCCGGAAAAGGTTCTGGTAAAATTTTTCAGCTTCTTGTTGGCACCTCTGCTTTCTTCTTATTTGGAAATTAAACACTTATTATGCCTATTTCTGCATCTCCCTCTGCAGTGGAAGTCGGAGTAACAAGACTTTCAAACCCAAAAAGAATATCCCGGAAGGGACCCACCAGTATGATCTAATGAAACATGCAGCAGTCACACTTGGCAGTGGAAATTTACGACAGGCAGTTCAGTTACCTGAGGGGGAAGATCTCAATGAATGGGTTGCTGTCAATAGTAAGTCTTCAAAATCATGCTCATAGCATCCATGGTGAAAATTGATTTCACTTTCTTTTGCTTATACGCTTTCTTATTTTTAAAAAAAAAAATGAAAATTCAGGAGACAATTTAGGTGGTCTTCAGAGAGATAGATGTCAGAACCTTGTTCAAACATGGCAGTTTGTTGGAAGGTTAATTGCAGAATTGGAAGGTCCCATTAAGGTTTTACTTGTAAATAAGCACAAAAATCAGTTTTTTTTGTGTTGAAAATGATGTGAATGTCATCAGATTTTATGGTGTCTGATAATTGTACACTTCAGGGGGCTGGCTCTGTGAATACTTTGCTTTGCGAATGAAATATATGTGGTTGGCATCATACACGATAAAATATAGAGCATTGGCAATCGTAGCAATAGCTTGGAAAGTATTAACTTTAATTTCTAGTTTAATTTTGGTTTTTCACCCATTATGGACTCTTGATTTTCATGGCTGTGAAAAGTATCTGAGTGGAAAATATGAAAGACATTACTGTTTTTTTTTTTTTCTTTTTCCCCCAAATAAAATTGACAGCTTTTCACTGAAAATATATTCTAATACAATAAAGTTATTTCTAATGGTATATTGGATACAGTAGGGAACAAAGAGAAAACGTCTTGTTATATGTTATTGTCAGCTGTTGAAGTATCATTGTGACCAAGCTAAAATATGTGAGCAGCAAGACAATAATAGGCATACATTTGTATCATTTTGTTACATACATGTATATATATATAGAGAGAGAGGGAGGAGAGATACATTCGCTGCATTCCCATAATTTATGCGATCAGGGATATCATATTTTTGTGTTGGAGGTAAAACATCTGATCTAATGTTCTAATGTTGCCTTTTCATCAACAGCTGTAGACTTCTTCAATCAGATCAACATGTTGTATGGAACTATCACTGAATTCTGCTTGGAGGAGACTTGTCCTGTAATGTCTGCTGGTCCCAAGTATGAATATCACTGGGCTGATGGTCAGACTATTAAAAAGCCTATAAAGTGCTCAGCTCCCAAATACATTGACTATCTCATGACCTGGGTTCAAGACCAGCTGGATGATGAAGCCTTGTTTCCATCTAAGATTGGTAAGTTACAGTCATCGCTTGTAGGTGATGGAATTTATTTCCAAGATCTTATGTTAAATCTGTGCTCATCGGACAAGCATTTCATGAAACTTCATAGTTATAGTTATAAATAACAATGTGGAAATGCCAGTATGTATTTAAATGTGGTATACTGACATTGGAAGGCTAAACTGAAAACAGACCACAGTTTACTTTTACCACTAGTCAAGAATTTGCAATAAACAAAAGTTTTATTCATACATCAAGATATTCAGCATGGACACGAAGATTGTAATTTAAAATTATATTCAACCGTTGATACATTAAAGCTAGAGTTTCGGTAGACAAGTAAGATGCGATAAGATGAAATCAGACGCTCGTCAAACTGAGACGAACAGAGAAATTACGTTTTTCAGCAGTGAATGAATTTTTAACGCAATTTTCTTTTTCTTCACAGAACCCTTCTATAATAAAAAAAAAATCAGTCTAAAAATGCATTTCGGAGTTAAATTTGCTGAAATGGATTGAGTGAGGACTCAAAAATTGTAACTTAGTGGCATGGCCTAGTAAGGATTAATAAGGATTTACAAAAGTGATCTCCATTTTCTCACTAACTTCAGCTACAGCAACAGGTCACCCCCATTGTCTTTAATTGCCAATATCTTGAACTTCTGCTTCAGGTAGAACAAAAAATGTTTTCACACACAGAAAGGGAAATGAATAATCTTCATACTGATATCAGTAACAGACCTGCCTACCATCCCGCATTATGTAGGATCCATCCACATTTCGACCCAGCCTCCTGCCCTCCAATGCAATGAATGTAAATTCCTGCATTCTGTCGACTTGACATTTTATATTAAATTTTCCCCATTTCATGCATTGTTGTCATTCTGAATGCGGCCAGAGTGTTATTTTCACTCACAGTTCAGAAAAAAAAATTGGGTTTTCCTGTGCATTGCTATAGGCAGTAGTCCTCTCTGCCGCCGTTGCCAAGGCCTGTGTCAGTAGGCCAACAGTACATGATGCGTTCTGTACATCTAGTGTTATGTGTTATACCCCTCCCATGTGCTAAGTGGTCGTTCAAAACTTCACATGCGCCCGTCATTCATGATCCGATCATCGCTAGGTCCGTGGTCACTCCCTTCTGAGCCTAAATCTTTGATTAACCCGTGGCTTGTTACCGATCGAGATGTAAAGTTGTGACTCTAGATGTAGATCCATCCCAGGATCATTCACATTCATTAGCCTGGTTTAATGCCCTTAGTTTGTTTATGTCTCAGACAGTAGATAGCTGACTGCGCCATAACTTGCATCACCATATAGCCTACGGGTCTTGTCTGCTTCCATTAGGTATATTACTCAGGATTTTTAAAAAAAAAAAAGAATGAGTCTCGGCAGTTCCACAATTTTGGTGTGAAATTTGACCCGCCTATCAATCTATTTGCTGCCAGTAGTTGGACGTTGTCTCGCTTACTGGCTAGATCTATTGTCTGTCTATGAGATGGTTATTATGCCTACTTCTTTTTTTGATAGTCATCGCTGCTAGAATTGAACCGCTTCACTGCCAAGTATTAATCATACGGTCAGTTTTCCGCTCTCCGTCCACTGCTATCTCCACCCACACTCTGTCCTGGCAACTGTGTGTGAGCAACTGGCACCTGTTTCTACTGTCTCACAGCCAGTCAGAATTGTCAAAAATCTGTTATTCAATATGACTACATGTAATTGTTGCATGAGAAAGCAGAATATTTTGGGCTCTCATCGCTAAGTCATCTGCGGATCAGTCTGTGGTATCTATCAAAAGATTCTGCATATAGATGCGAAATACCGGTCAGATTGGAGCATTCGATCAAAGGGAAAGAAGGAGTACGGGCTGACTGTAAACCTACCATGTATGCCCCCCCCCCCCCTTTTTGATACACATACACACAGTGAAGTGGTAACGCACCCCGTTCACTCCTGCCTTTGGCGCTCAGTCAAATTATAAGCAAGATGACGAGTAAATGCTGCAAAGCTGATTGCCTTCAGAAATTTACGAGGGCTGCACAAAAGAATAGAAATTTGTGCATCTTCCAAACTTTTGTGAATTGTGCAAAATGCACTTGATCTATGCATGGCAGAAACTAAAACTGCTCACTAAATTATGAATCTGAAAAGAATGCAAGAAATGCAGATCTAAATGTGTAATATTTATATCAAATGAAACTTTTTAATTAAGTTCATGTACGAATATTCTATTAGTTTGTTATGTGATGCATAGTACTTCTAGGAAGGAATTGTAGACTGGTAAATTTTCCTCCTTTTCCCTGATTTTCCCTTGTTTTTAAATAAGATATCCCTCCTCTGCTGTTGTGAGGGTAGGCAGGTCTGCAGTAACTCCATATGCTCAAAATTTGACGAGAACCTGATTTCATGGCGCATCTGAAATATCAAAAACTTCTTTGAATATTTTTTCTCCTTGTAATTGATATTTATGTGCAACATAATGTTTCAAAGTTAGTATGTTTATTACCATATTATCACTTGTCTTCTTGTCCTTTCAACAGGTGTTCCATTCCCCAAAAATTTCTTGTCAATTGCAAAGACTATATTAAAGCGCCTTTTCCGAGTATATGCCCATATCTACCATCAGCACTTCAAAGAAGTTGTGCAGCTCAGTGAGGAGGCGCATCTCAACACCAGCTTCAAACATTTTATCTTTTTTGTGCAAGAATTCAACCTCATTGATCGCAAAGAACTGGCACCATTACAAGAGCTTATTGACAGGCTGACAGGCAAGGACCGATGAGCTTATCTGCTGTCTTTGTTATTTCGCCAGAGCTGATCTTTTGTCAGCTGTCAACCATTTTATTTATGTTGTTATTGTTATCAAGCATGATAAAGAATATATAACTGGGGAGAAAAAATCACTCATCCAATTGAATTATGCACCTGCTATGCTGTTCTTAACGCAATGATCTTGTAACTGTCTTTTCCTTTTGCTTTTCTTATACCAAATTTCTTCAAAAAGATTCACATTATTTGCTGTCGTTTTATGAACTTTATAACCACTAATGATTGATAATGATAATATTATTGAAGTGAAAATTCATATGTATATTGATGAATGATTTTAGACAGAGTTTGTCATGTTTGTTATCAAAATTGTCTGTGACAGTAAGTTTGCAGTTTAAAATAATGAAACTTGCAAGGGAGTTAAGTGAAGGATAGTAGTAGCTATATGTCATATGTGACGCCGCAGGTCAAAAGCATCCATAAGTGGGTTTGGGGGGGGGGGTATGGAGTTATATACATCATCTTAAAGGGCATTTTGTGCCTTTTCCAATGATACCAACATCATTGCAGTAGCTATAACGAGTGCCGAGTTATGTGTGATTAAAGTCAGGAAACTGGGTCACTGAGCAGAATCAAAATTTTGAGAAATTGCTCTTTAAAGTTGGGACATCTAGTCTCTCTAAAAGCCCCTAGCAATCATAGATTCACCATATTGAGTTACACATCAAATTAAAGATAATTTCAAGAGCCTCCCATCCGTGAAAAAAGTTGGATTGGACAAAGAATAAAAAAGTTATTTGAGTTTGAAATGACAGTGTGCTCATGAAAACTGAGGAAATTCCACCCTGATTTAATTTTTGCCCATACATTTCTTTATTAGCATGACCTATGCTGAATTATGCTTAACACTGAAGACATATAGCACTGCTTTCAGTTGGTAATTGTTTTGAAATAATTTGATTGTTGGGAGATTATTAAGACACCGGTCTCTGATTACATAATTCATTTCTTCCCCATTTTCCAAATTCACTGAGCTGATGGCTCAGCTGCTGGGTAGAACTTTTTATCTCATTAAACTGGAAGAGAATATGAGAAAAAGAAATCTTTTTTTTTTTTTTTCAAGGATATAGATATAGAAATTAATTATTTCATGAACCTTTGCCAGCTCTCTTTGAGTCAACACTCATGAAAATTGATAACTAAACTTTATAAGGATAAAATTATTAACACAAAGAATATTAATAAAATAGTTTTTAAGATTTGGAATAAACTACTCTAAAGTATTTTAGAACCTTAATTTGAAGCAGTGTGATACTGAGAAATTACAAAAAGGACAATAAAGAAGAGGGTCAGGCAGAGAGACAGAATAACATAAATATCCATAAGAAAATAAGGACCAACTTACCCCTCTGCTACTCCTCGGTGAACAACACAGTATCTATACAATTCAGGAATTTTTTCAAATACAAACAATAGAATAAAAGACACAGTAGATCCTTGTGCTTCTCCTCTCCGAATTCACTATCTTTTCTTGCACAAGAGAATCATTAATCACTCCATCCTTCAAAGTAGATCAAATCCATCAAATGTTTGTTACGCTTTTGAGAATTCACTGATTATCAGCTGCACAGAAGTATCCCCTTCTCTTATCATTTTCAATAAAGTCATAGTCCAGAATCATTCTTGTCCTCTCTGAGCAGCTGACTGGAAATCTCTTTTCATTGTCACCTGGATGAGAACAAAAAAAAATTCCGTAGAATAATTTCCTAAATGTGTTACCAATGAGGATACAGCCTACATGTGTATACATGAAAATCAATGAAACCTATGAAATTGTAAAGAAGCATTTACTCAAAAGGCTACATTAATTCTCACAATGTGCATTTTGTCAGAAAAACTGCATCAGTGCACAACTTTGCGACTTGTTGGAGAAGCTGCTTTAATGTTCTTTTTTCGCAGCTTGTTGAGAAAGCTGCAATAAAGTAGTTATTTTGCAACTTGTCAGAAAAGCCGCATTAAAGTTCATATTTTGCAACTTGTCGGAAAAGTAAAAAGCACTTACTTGTTGATAATGCTACATCAATTATCACATTTTGTAATTTTTCAGAAAAACTTCATTCATGCTCTTAAAATACAACTTGTCACAAAAACTGCCTGGGTACTTATATTTTGCTATTTATTGGGAAAGCTGATTATAGCATCCTTTTTCCAACTTCTCGTAGAGCCGCAAAAAAGCTGTTATTGTTGCAACGTATTAGAGACCGTGAATTAAAATATTCACTTTTTAAAACTTGTTGAATAAGAGATCTACACACAGCTTGGAATTTAGTTTTTAAAACTAGATCTACCTGTAGAACTAAAAAGAAAAGAAAATTCCTAACTGTGCCCCAGAGAGTTTCAGTTACTAGATGATAAAGTATTGTGAGTAGATTTACAACTAGATCTAATCTTAATCTAGATCTAAATCTAGTCTAGATGGGACACAGTAGAATTGGTGGTTCAAGCTAGGATAGAACTATGCTTAGATCTGCAAAGAAATAATTAGGTAAGATAAAACATAGTTTAAAACTCACTTTTAATGCAGAATGATTTCTGCATCAGGATGAATTTGAATCAAGTAGGCAAAATATGTAGATCACGTCTTCACTCGATTGCTGGAGCACTTCACTGAGCAATCCTGTTAGTCGAGTCACGAGTTGGCTACAATTTCGATGTTGTTCTTCAAAAGTTGAACAACATACATGCTAAAAAGCATCATCAGAATAGTGATGAGCAGTAGCATGGTGAAAGTTCTGTTCAAAAACACTAAAGCGCGTGGAACAAAAACAATAGGAAGAAAGCTTCCCATGATCGGCAGTTGTATTTTGCTCACCATTAGCGTCACCCCTGACCTGGCGTGGCCAGCTAGCATGGTTGATTCTCCAAGGTTGTTAGAGAAATCGAAAATTGTTTATAATGTTAAATGTTCCCTCACTCATTTCATAAAATTTGTGAAAAAAGACCATTGTTGAAGTGGGAGAAGAAAAACGCTTTCCAGTGGTACCACGTTCTTTGGAGCTGAACTACTCGCTTACTGAGACAGACCACGGGGAAACATGGTAAAAATTGGCGTTTTACACAGATTTTGCCCTACCAGATCGAAAGTGTCTCACAAAATTTGCTTCAAAATGCACCTTTAGAAGTCTTTTTGAGTGAACCGACTTGGTGGGAATAAAGTTAAGTGGTTCATTGACAATTTGAAACCAAAATCTGAAAATCGACCTCGCCGACGTTTTTCATGATTATCTCGAATCGGGCTCAGCAGTTATGTATGGGTTTGACCGGCGGTGTCTGATATTTGAAGTGACATGCTGAAATCAGGTGCGGGTCAGATTTTTAACATAAAGAGTTATTGGTATCTCTGTGAAGCTTATTCATTTCCCCTTTTATTGGTGAAAATCTCTTGGTCTACTTCAGTAGAAGTTGAAAAACTGGTAGTTAAAGACAATAGAGGGGACCTGCTGCTGCATCTGAATTTAGTGAGAAAATGGTGGATCGCCTTTAGTGATCCTTCATAATCGTCATTCAGGTTATGAAATAAATGACAACATTTGTACCTTTACTCTATATATTTCAACAAATTTGACTCTGAAATGCATTTTTGACAGGACTTAAAACGATTGTGACCCCCCGCCCATTCATTAGAAATTCAGTCTGTGTTGAAAAAATCATGACTTTTCCTATTTGATTGCCATGTTTCATGGTATCATGTCTCAATTGTTGTTCAATCTTTGTCATATGGGACACTGCTCTTTGCTTTCATAGAGAAGCCAGGCTCGCTCATGGAAGTTTATCTGATAATTTTACACAGATGAAAAGTTCTAGCCACTGGTAAAGTTGGCCTTATAGGATAGTTGTTAACTTTGCATAGACACTGAATATTAAATGGTTTTAATTTACATGCTTGGTTTGTCTCAGTCTTATAATCCTGCCATATCCCTCATTGTTGGGCTTGTATCTATGTACAGAGAACTTTTGTGATTATACAACAAGAACTAAACTCCAAGGAGCAGACCAGCGCATTCATTGTTTTTTTTTGTTGAACTGTGACTGCTAGTCACACGTGTTGGATGTGTTTATGTCATTCCTGTTTGCCTGATCAGTATGCGCATGCCTCTGTATGATAGTCATGAATGGCAAAAAGGAATTAAGAGGTTGAACTGTGATTTATGAATACTAGTTGCAAAATCTATAATCAATGATGCTTCTTTTTCTTTTTTTTTTTTTTCCTCCAAGACCATATTGATTGTCATTGAGAGAGAGTCATCAATTCAAAGTCACTTATATTTGCTTACGCTGTCAAGATGCAATAAGCTGAATTGGCAGTAGTCATATTTTAGGATAAAGTTTTCAGTTGTAAGATATGTTTCATAAATCTTTGCAATTTCATCACAGTAAGCTATATTTAACACTTTTGCACAAAGGAGAGAATGATTATTTGATCTAGGACATTTTTTTTCAAGTTGGTATGATTATCCACACTTTTAATTGTTCTCTCTCTCTCTTTTTTTTTCATAAATATGTAACTTGAGAGTTTGAGTTGCTATGAAGAGATCTCCTTAACCCTTTGACCCCGAGACACCGATATATCGGTGTGTGCCGTAAATGATCGCTCTCTGAGACACTGATATTTCGGTGTGCCCCTGTTTACCACAGATCCACAGTCCGTATACGAAAATAAAGTAAGAAAACTGACGTTACGCCGTACAGCTAGGTCTGAGGTAAGCCTAGTAATGGCGGCCCCCATTGTAGTAGTCAGAATTTATTATTTTTCTTTACTTTTTGCCCATTTGCTGAGTGTATGTGCACTTTCGAATTTTTGGCTTAGGAGCCCAGGGGAAGGGGTTCTCTATGACCAGGAAGTTTGAGTTCAAAGAGTTAAATAAGAAGTGAAGATTGGTATGAAAGCTGCAGTTTTGTGAAGTCCACCATTTGCTGTCTTTATTTTATGAGTAAATGAAATATGACTTGTGAACAAGTACAGATGTGAGTGGAAGTGGAGACTGTGCTTGTAGTTTGCAATGTCAATGATAATTGTAATGTCAGTGATAATTGTTCTGCACCGTGAGCTTGTTCATTCAATTCCAATCCGTTTCTCCTTGGACCAAGTGATTGTTTGTAATACTGTAGACCCGCCTTCATCCATTTCCCCTTTTTCCAATCCCTAGTCCTCATACATTTTGATTTTAGATATGTAAATAATATATTGTTTTGCATTGATTCAGTTTATGAAAAGTATAAATTTACTGAGTTACTTCACTCTCATATCAGGTGGGTACACTAAAAGGAAAATTAAAAGCCATTCAAGCATGAATGCTAATCCTCCTCGCTGGGCTCTTGATGTACAATCCATGTCATAAGAGTGGTTAATGGTGCACTATTGGTATAAAGGATACATCTTAGAGAAAGTTGTTTTTTTTCCCCCACACATTTCCCACCTTAATATACATTGTACAGTGTAGAAATCTTTGATAAAAAATATTTTTCCAGCAGTATAGACAGGAAACCTCTTTTAACATACTGTTGACTTATTATATTTTCATTTAGACTAGAAGGTAGAGGGGACACTGATCATCAATATCTTACTGAAATCAAAATAATCACTCGATGAATCAATAACTGCCCTACATGCTTGAATCTTTGCATCGTAGAAAAGTAAATGTAAATTACTAGCCTTCTAAGTCAGCTTGTTATTGTATTATATTTGATGCAATCCCCGTGGTTTATTGTGTGTGTGTATATTATATACATCATACATACATACATATATATATGGAAGGTCTTCATGCCATAGGTACACTTTGGGAAGAAATCCACATTCCTTGTGGGTTTTATGGTTTCCATTGCCGGAATGCTTTTTTCCCTTCTACTTTGTTTTAACTTGCTGCTGCCTTCAATGTTTTATAAGATCCACCACGAATAAAAACATTATGAGCCACCAAGTTTGAATCATTGTCCTAGCAACATTGTTAAAGGATATTCTATACGTACTTGCTCTGGCTCATATTTGGAATATGTTTCTAGAGCCAGGCGGATAATAATGAATCAATATCATCACTGATATTGCTGATAATATGCTGATTATGTCTCACTTTTAAAAAAATAATTTTTTAAAGGTATGGACAGTGTACTATATGTTTTTATTTGTGTTATTTTTCCTGTACTTTGCATGAAAAGAATGTTAGTGCAGTGGGGAAAAAAAAATGACACAGTGCATGTATTATATTCGTCCTGGATGCTTCAGAGGTACTAGGTATGACAATGTACATGTATTTCTTGTGTGTCTTTCAAACATGTTGTGAAAGTTTAAATCATGAGGTCATTTATATATTCTTTCACCACAGGTATATAAATTCAGCTCGTTTGGAATGAATATTCATATCATTAAATTGCCTGATTACTGAGGAAACGTAAAATGTGTGCAGGAAATTGATTCTTTGTAATGTTTGAAACATTTTAAAGACAAGAAATTGAGAAAAAATGAATTGTTCCCAAACTTTTTTTACATTATGATATGGAAACCTGATGTGGTCTTTTTTTTTTTCTTTAATTTTGGAATCCTGTTTGATCAAATCCTTTGTGAATTTAAAAAAAAATAAATTTTTTTTTACTTGTTTATTTTCCTATGAAGTTTGAGAACAAAACGAAGTTGTTTGTGAAGTGTTACAAAGCACAGCCACCTTTGTGAAGATCATTCCAGTTGGATCTGCCATATTGGCCTTGAATCATGTTAGCTTAGCAGATGTTGCCCTTGTGTTCTTTTTTGACAGAAATGGGGCATTGGGTTTTTCAAGTTGCCAAGTAATAATACAAGAAAGAAAAGCATGAGTTATAATAATTGACGTAAATTGTGAAAAAAAATGGCTTTGCTGAAATTTAAAGGCATAAATATGGAAATTTGAAAAATTATGACTTGCAAATGGGAAGACAACACCTTTTTATCCAAATATATGTATATTTTGCTTTGGAAATAATTATAGATATTTTGTAGTGTTGGAGTTTATCATGTACTCTTAGCCTATTTAGATTAATTGTAGCTTTTGATAGTTCAGGAAAATTGTCGGATTAGCAGGTCGAACACACTTTTAAAAAAAAAAAAAATTGAAATGCTGCATTGATTAACACCAAGATGAGTCCTCATCAAGCTTCAGTCTGATGCATTTGTTGAATCTATGTTCAATGGACTTTAAGCAGTTCTGCATTTTAGTGATGATGGCTCTATCTGATACCCAGGACTAGGATGGTTTTTTAGATGATTACAAAGACTGTTTTGAGGGATACCATATCGAAGCTTCATACTGTTAATGCACACCATATCATTTATTGCAATAGAAGATTATATATTATTTTTACCTCACCTGTTTCATTATATTCAAATTATATTGAATTTATGATTGTCATCTGTGAAGTCAAACAGCAGATTGGATAAACCTGATGTCAGTGTAATGCTCTGCCTCAGTACCATGCCAAAAGAATGCAATGATTTCAGCAAGGATATATGAATTTTGGTGTTGGTAAAGCAGAAAGATGAATAAGTGTCAAAACAGAATTCTCTCATACATTAAATGAATTCAGTCCTTGATGCAGAATTGTAAACCAAATTGTGATTTGTTAGCACTGGCTATGTATTACTTTATCAACATGGCGAGGCATCTAATAACAGGGATGTCAAACTTCTAACTTAGTCGGAAATGATTGTCGCCAACTCTATTTTTGGTTAGTCTGCCAGTCTTTTTTTTTTTTTTTTTTTAAATGTGATACAAATCTTGGACAATGAACTGGAAAACAAATATGGTAATTCCCCGCATGCTTTTTGCAAGGGCTGATTATTGTTCAGTGATTCATTTAAATTTAGAACACACAGTTTATGGCACCTAGCTATCAGTTCCTCGAATCTGACAGTGACAATGGTCAGGATTTTTAAGTCAATATTTGAATCCCAAACAAAAAACAAATGATATAACCATGTTCTTAGGGAAGACCAAAGAAAGAATTGCAAGAAAGCAGTCATTCCCAACCACAGTTTAGATCTAGATTTAGACAGATCTATCCCCATTTGAAAAACTGATGATGACCGCACTGCATAAGTCATGTGCTTTTCCTTTTTCCTTATTCTTTTCTTTTTTTCTTCAAACAAAACCTTTTTTTTAATAGTACAGCCATTGCCAACCCAGATTCTGGTGGAAAATTGAAAAGTTTTGTTAGCATAGTGTCTTAAAATTACATAACTGGATTATCTGTTAGCACTGACCATGTATTGCTTTACCAACATGGGGACTTAGCTATGGTCTGCTAATGCATAGATCAAACCCATGACAAACTTCAATCAAAACTGAAGTAACAAAGCTGTTTGAATTTGCTTCTCTATCACTTTTAGCTGACATGAATGTACATGTATTTCCGGTTGTACATATAGAAATGGACCAATGATATATTAATGATTACTTCTTTGAAAAAGTGAGAGGGAAGGATTTTTTTTTTTAATGGCCATGCGAATACAATTATATTTTTATTTTTTGTGTACAGTTGTATTTATTTTTTAAAATTTTATTTGCATTTTAAGACTGCAATTGGTAGTAAGCTCTTTAGAGAGATTTAAATTGAGATAATGAATCTTCCCTATGTGAGGGGGGGGGGGGGAAATTATATGTGGCTTCAATTAACCTGTAAAGGCAGCTTTCGATCTTGTTCTGTAATTATATCTAAATGACTCTAAGCTCTATATGCTGCTATGTAACTGATATTTCAACTTATGATATGCTGAGTGAGAAGTGCAATGTTCTGCAAATATTAGGATCATATTCCTCATCTCAGGTAAAGGATAAGATAAAAAATGTTAATGAAGTATGTGGGCGTTGATAGTGCAAGTAGACAGTGTTAACCAAGAATTTTGTTTTATCAGAATATTTTTGATTATTGACATGTACGTCTGCGTGTACAATTTTGTTCTATTAGTGGTACATGCATGATCATTAGTATAGCATTTTTTTTTTACCCCGTCACTGTAATTTAAGCCATGTAATTGTTTTAACTAGTTATTTTGTGTAATGGTTTCAGTTGTATTCTCAGTGAAGAAGATGCTAATCAAGAAGCAGCCGTGCTGTTCAGAATTTTGCCTACACTGAATCTGGATTTGTTTTGTTGAGTAAAATTGTTTTATATTAGTATAATAATATTATGTTTGATCCTCAGTTTTACATAGTGAAAGAAAGAAAGGATTTAACTCCATGCATAGTTTAATCCAATTACCATATGTAGTTAGGTATCTTATTGATTGTTACATTTTCTCCTCATGCAGTGTTGCCTCGTTAAATTTGCCCATGTACAAAAGTCTTGCATGTTCATTTAAATTTCTGTAATAAAATCGAAGGAATGCACTTTCAGTAGTTTGTTCATTACTATAATTTTTGCCTTCATAACTTACTCAGAAATTTTGTTTCACACTACGAAAACCATTTAATCAGGGATGTCAAACTTCCGACTTTAGCCGGAATTCTGACTTTTTGGTCATCGTCAACTTTTCTACTTTGGTCGATCAACTGCCGACTTTTATTGAATCCAAAAGGCAGTAAAATTTTCCGACTTTTTTGTGAAAACAGTTTGATATCCCTGATTTAGTTTTCTGAACCCTACTAATGATTCGCAATGTGTGATACCTGGAATGATGTGTCCCTGGCCCATAGAGACTGAATAGAATTTAGGAGCTTTAAAACGAAATGCATGAAATAACTTTGACAACACAGGATGTAGATTAAACAAATCATAATTAATCATTGAAAATGTTACAGTGAGAAAATGACAAGCAAGAATGGAGACAACAAGTACATGTAGACCAGCAACAAACATGAATGCAGGCAGTAGAATCATGTTAGTATTGTTAATGCTTGGATAATGTTGCAGGATCTAAGAGGTCATCCTTGCAAGATGTTACTCCTCTTGTTGCAGGGGCTACCAGCTGGTGCATCGTGAAGTCTTGACAAGCGTGCTCACCTCGATGTTGATATTTTGGTTGATTAAAATGAATGTTACTCAAAGAAAACGTGTTTTGAACGCGTCATATTATCGAACGTAGAATTCGAATCAAGCAAACTCGCGAATTTATTATTCAACTATTATTCCATTCTTAGAATAATGTCAAAGATGATAAGCTTTTTTCGGGTTTATGTACATAGAAACACAGATCCATATGCAACAATGTTGTGTGCCAGATTTCATATGGATCCATTCTGCAGTTTTCGAGTCCATAAGCCTATTATGGGTTTTGTTGCAGATTTATAGTATAGATAATTACTAATATGTGTATGTCCTTTTTTGTGATAGACCAATGTCGTGATTTAGTTTGCCAATAAATAATTACAGGATTCTTGAATAAATCTAGAAGGGGATCGTATGGGTTTCAAACTTTTGGGTAAGGGGTCGCCAGTGCAAAAACGAACCACTGCCTTACTGGGCAAATGCCTTAGAACTGACATAAAAGTACATGTAGGTACATCTACATCATGAATGGACGACGTAATTTCACTCAATGTGGTAAGCATCTCACAATCAGAGCATGTAATATGAATTTAGAGAAATCAAAGATAACATACATGAACGTATGTATATACATGTATAACGCATTTTTGTCCTATGCAAGGGCTTATCAGTGAGATAATGGTAACTGTTGATCAAGCACAGACCAGTAGCAGATCAACTAAGTACATGTAATTCGATCTGTGAGGAGTCCAACACTCATCCCCCCCCCCCCCCCCAACAACGACTACCAAAAAAGGATATTCATTGTTTTCTATTATCAAATATTATGTAAATACAGGAGCACCATCACTTACGGTGCGGATGCATCAACAGGAGATCTCTGCGATTTGAGCCATCAGTCGATTTTTTGCTTTGAATTGCGAGCCAAACTCCGAGTTATGAGTGAGCTTCGGATACGCCACCGCTAGTTGGCGCAGCAAATACCGCAAAGCCCGCATAGTTTCCTGTGCCTGAGCTGTAGTTGTTCTCAGCACATCTGAAGAAAAGTTAAATAAGCGAAAATACAAAAGAAAAGTGTAGCAGTTAAGCTCAAGTCGTCTGATCTCCAAGGTATACCTCGCTTGACCAGTCTTGACGCCTTTGACTTGCGGTGCTCAGCCAATAACATTACGTATTACACCAATAAGAAAGCTCGAGATCATCCTCACCTGAAGTGTTATACTCATACTTTTGTAGTCATACTTGAAAGTTAAATCGTTGTTTGATCATGGTCAATTTCAATAATTATGATAATTTAGAGCAATAAAACTGCCAACGGGTTTCTCTTTCCCTTCTCAACTAAACGATATCTTATGA